>PVJA010001400.1:57690-128173 GCA_004027025.1 Myocastor coypus | reverse complement strand
TCCTCCTCCTCCTCCTCCTCCTCCTCCTCCTCCTCTTCTTCTTCTTCTTCTTCTTCTTCTTCTTCTTCTTCTTCTTCTTCTTCTTCTTCTTCTTCTTCTTCTTCTTCTTCTTCTTTTCTTCTTCTTCTTCTTTGGGAAATGAGAGCATTATTCATTCTACTGCCAATACAAACATTCTTCTAAAACATGTGCAGAATAGGTACTCAATAAATATTTTTCACATCAATAAATGATAATGCATTTCCAGAAGGGTGCAAGAACAAACTATAAAATGCACAGGAATTTTTCAGTGTATCTACACAAATATAGGTTTCAAGGAGACATTCAGGAAGAAGTTAACAATTATGATCTAGTAGTCTCTTAAGTAGAATTTCAATGTGCAGATTAAAAAGTAAATTTTCAATTTGCATTTGATTGGTTAGTTTGTCATATCTAGATTTTGTGGGTTTGGTTCCATGGTAAATCCAAAATTAATAGACAAAGATAGTCAATGTGAGTTATGAAAATTAGAGCCATCAAAGAAATGTAATGAAAGTGTTTTAGTTTCCACCGCAGTTTACATCTTCATGATGAATTCTAGAGACAAACCTTCATCTATGATAATATTATCATAATCACTGTGCTAAAAATATCACTACCACTTTATAATTAAATCTATTAATACTTAGAACGTCTTACACAAAATATACTCTCAAAATGCTTACAAAGCTCAATTTTAGAAATATATAGCAAGGGAAAGAAAAAGAAAGAAAGAAAGAGAGAGAGAGAGAGAGAGAGAAAGAAAGAAAGAAAGAAAGAAGAGAAAAGATGAAAGAAAAGATCAAACACAAAGTAGAGTGGTTTTTGCCATTTTGAAAATAAGCCCCTAGAGTGTGACCTATAAGGGGTTGGAGGAACAAAACACTATTGTGACAAAAAGTTGCTATGCTTATCATGTATGTGCACTAATATTTAATAGATATAATTTTGATTCAAATTTGCTGATGATCCTCTTCAGTCAAGCTTAGTCTTATTTGTACACATCTTTTCTTTGCATTTTTCATCATCTTTAATGCATTCAAAGCTGTAAAGTAAATGGTTACTGTAAGTGGCTGTAGTCCATGGTTATTGACTTGGGAAAGGTAGGAAAGCACAACAATCTTTTAAGCCTCAAGTACATCTGACCCCCATTATGACACTTTAATAATCTACTTAGGCTACAATAATAGAATTCCAGAGAGATAATTCTAAGAGATTTGTATTTTCTCACAGATTAGAAGTCTGTGATCAATATGCTGGTGAAATCAAATGGTTCTCTTTTTTTTTTGGCTGGCTCAGGCTGCCTTAAGAGTGGGTCGTATGCAGCTTGTGGAGCTAGGGATCAAACCTGTCTCCTGTACCTGACTGAGTTTGCCCAAAGAGGCACTTTAAACAACTGGACCAACCCACAAGCCCCATCAGATGGTTCTCTTTCTGGCTTGTAGATGGCTAATTTCTTACAGTCTCTTTATATGGGCTTTGTTCTATTTGTCCACGGAATTACAAGGAGGAGGAGGGTTGTCAGAGAAGGAAGTCTGGTAGCTCTTTTCTTCTTTTATGTCCTCCTAAGCTATTGTTCCTCCTAAGCTATTGTTGTGGTTTGTGCATAGGTGTCCCCCAAGTCCCTTGCAGTCATGAGTGGGCTTCTGGAATTTGCAATTGATTGTTGTGGATATGGTTCCTGCCCCTCCCTGGGACAGGTGATTTGCATTTCATTGTAAGGTAGGAAGGGTACTTAGATGCTTGGGCAGCTGCTAGTTTTCTTCCCTACTCTTGCTCTTAGCTGCTGCCCTGAAAGGTTGCCCTCTGCCATGTGCCACTCTGCCTTGGAGCCAGCTTAATATGGGTGAAATCTCCAGTAGCTGTGAGCCAAATAAGCCTTTCCTTCCCTCATTTTGAGTGTCAGGAATTTGTCCCAACAAGCAACCTGCCTTTTCAGATTCTAGCAATATTTTGTACTGTCCCAGTTTTAGAATTTCTGTAATTGATTGCATGTCATAACTAAAACTTTATTTTAGAGTTATATTTAAATACCTAGATCACTGTATCCTTTCAAAGCCATTAATGAATGAAGAAGGAAGCCATGTTTGTTTGTAGACCAGATGCTTTCCCTGCTCTTTAGAAAGCATTTCAAACAATGAAACATTGCCAGAACCACACAAAGTATTTTTATGTTCTTCTGAAGAGAAGCTATTTATTTGGATTTCATCAGTGATCCCAATAGCTTCTTTATGTTAAAGGATACAATCTAAGATCATTCTTAGTTTTCATATCTTCTAGTTTCCTTCAATCTGTTCCTCACCCAATTTTTTCCTAAATCTTTATTAGCATGAAACCTTTGAAGTGTAGGGAATGTCTATTGGCACGGACTTGTCTGTGTTTCTTCATAATTAGCACTGGGCTGCGCATTTTTGGTTGAGGCATTATAGGAGAGTTGTTGTAGTATTCATACTACTTCCTCTCAGTGATTCAGGGAACCTCCAAATGATATAGGGAAAACTGACCTCACAACCTGACCTGGGATGAGTTCATGTTCTCTAAAACTGAAGCATGAATTTAGGGACAAATGGAGGTAATGAGCAGAACATATTTTCTGAGGGAAAGAAAGCTCCTGTCTAAGAGGGTCAGGAAGGAGGCCCCAAGTGGGTGGTCCCCAGGAAACTGTCTCTTCCAGCGAGTTTTATAGTGTGAAACCATGTAGTGAGGCGGGTCTAAGGTAATGGAGAAGACATGGGAACTTTCTTAGGTGGGCATGAGGTGGGAACAAATTATGGTCAGCCAATGAGCTTATAAGCACCATTGCTCAGGTAAAATGGATTCAATCCAACACCAAATAGGGAAGCAAGTCGTGTAGTAAGTAGGCTTGAATATGGGACAGGATCTCTTCCTATTGGCAGTGGGGTTAGTGACTCATTTAGGCTTTTTTAAGGTGATTGATACCTATTTAGAATATCAATCCATGCTGCACATTCCTAGGGAGTTTGTGGCTACATTTGTTTCCTCTTTTGTTTTGAGGTCCTGGCCCCAAGAATGGGTCAGTCTCTTCCAAGTCGTAAAATCTTCCGGTCTTCCATTTTGTCTCCTTGAGGGCCTGGCCCTGTCTGAGTGCCTACTATTATATCTAACTTAGCTGTCTGCAACATCAGAAGGTACGTGACGCCTCCTTGCGCAACTGATGACGAGGAGCTACATGAGACCCTTACTAATAGTTGTACTGCCATGTTTATTCACTATAAATTTACTTTCCCCCTTTATAATTTATTTTGTGTATTGAGATAGTTTCAGATTATGTAAAATTCTATCCCTAATTGTATTTTCCCCCATTAGTTTCAATATCCACTTATTTTTCTTTCTTAAATCAATTATTACCAGTAAGTTAGCAAATGAGTTTCCTTTTTCTAGTAATTCATTCCACATTTATCAGTTTTCCTTCTACCAAAATAGGACTAATCTCTTCTACATATTACTTAGTCAGTTATATCCTTATGCATTATTGAATCCTCATTTTATTCAATGGGTTATAATCTGTTATTATTCTTAATTTTGATATTTTAAATGTTCCTGCTTTTGATCTTTTAAGCTGCCTACCTTTGATATGTTTCAGTTGCATTACAATCTGAAACAATCCCATCTCATGTCTTCTCCACAGACCTATAAAGTTAGGGACTTCTTTTTGTCATTTTCCTAAGTATTAGCACTTGCTAATTTTCTTTCTGTAAGGTATCAGCTCTAATTAAAGAAAAATGCTTGGCCACCTCTTCCTTCAAATACTGCAACAGGTACAGAAAGCAGGAAGAAAAGAAAATCCTCTTTTAGTGCTGAAATAGAATAAGAGATGACACAGAGGAAGGGGGAGAAAATTCAGAAGAAATAGAGAAAAAAAATCTGAAAGAGCAAGAAGAGAATGAGATGACAGAAGGAACCAGAGGAGAAAAGACCTGGAGGGAAAGTGAAATAAGTGAAGAAATCCAAAGTCTCCATGTAGAAAGAGAGCCCCATTCAGCAGGGATAACCTATCTCCCAACACTACTATGTCTGTATAAATCATGAGCAATGGCGTCTCTTGTATATTCAATTATCTAATTTTTCTGATGTATTGAGCTTCCAAGGAAAGGTCACAAAAAGTAATGGCTGAAAGGAGGAGGGATATACTTTAAGACTGAGGAGTGAGTATCACCCTTTCAACTGGTATCAGCAGTGCAAATGCACTGACACATGTTGAGAAATCACACTTGGCTCCGTATAGTTCACCACTCTCTGGCCCATTGTTGTGGTTTGTGTCTAGGTGTCTTCCACAAAGCCTCATGTAATCAGGGGGTGGAGACTCCTAGAGTTTGAGATTAACTCATGATCCACTGGGATTAAGGGTGATTCACTAGGATTATGGGCATGAGTGCTACATCCAACCTGGGGCTGATGCTCTAAATGTAATATAAGTGAGACAGTTGCCATTGTTGTTGTTCCACCACCCTGAACTACTGCTCTCTGCCATGTGCCAGCCTGCCTTGAATCCAGCTGAGTATGGACTGAAACCTCCAGAAACTGTGAGGTAAACAAATCTTTCCTTCCCTCATTTTGAGTGTTGGATATTTGTCCCATCAATGAGAGAAGAATAACTGAGACACCCATGGTGTCTGCCAATGCCAGAGTGCTTTCCCTTTAGTCCTGGTTCTGCCCAATCAACATTGGCTTGGGTGGTTGGAATTACTTTACTTTCCATGTAACAGATATTTTGGCTTTACACATATGATATGGCAGGAACAAACTGAGTGGGAAGCAATTGCAATGTGAACAGGTATTACAATGATCTCCAGCCAGGTAGCCAATATTTCCCAGCTCAAGGTTGATTTGGAGAATTAAAGGTGGGTGATGAGTTGTCCCCATGGAGGTGTATAGATGGGCACTCATCCCTGAGTATCCGCTTGACAGTGGGCTTTCTCAGGATGCCAATAGATGCTATAAAGCCACTAAGTCAAGCAGACAAGTGGGGACTAGCTAATAGAGTTCATTTTATTAATCTTTGGGGACTGAGCCATAAAATCATTGCATGGAACAAAATGAGAAGCATAACTATTAATCCATATATTTTCCTGGGACCCTTTAGCAACCAATGCTAACTCAAAATATTACTAAGCCTCAGAAAACAGGCAAGGTGATCTTTACATAAATAATTCTCTGAACTGCTACTTACATACCAGCACACTGGGAACAATAAGCACACAGAGGTATTTGTTCAAAATATTTGATTTCCCCTTGGGCCACTTAGCCATGAAAACATAGAAGACAACTCACTTTTTTACTGACAGAGCTTGTTGTCCTTTGCTGCACAGCCATTCTCCCAGGATGGGGATAAAATATGGAGTCTTGATTCTGTGACACTGTTTGTCTTTACCAGAGATGCCATCAAGGTCCCAATGATTCCCTAGGACAAGGTGCAGTGACATGACACTGGGCTGTTTTTGTAAGTATGCTGACATTGATTTCTCTCCTCCTGGCATACAGAAGTCCCAAGTGCCCTGCTGACCCGTTACCTGAGCCTGTAATTACTCCTGAAACGCGGAATGAAAAGGGCATATCTCTTCTGTTTTCAGGAAGTGACAGACTGGGAGGATAAAAGCAAGCTCTGCATTAAGGAAAAATCTCTCAGGAGAGTTTAAAGAGTCTAAGCCTTACCTCCTGCGCTTTTGTATCAATAGAGGCCAAGCTCATTATTGCTGAAGGCTGTAGAAGTTTTGTATCTGGCTCACAAGTCGGCATTGGCTTGATCATAGGATAGATCTGAATGCCTTTACTGGAAACCACCCCAACCACCATGACCATACAAATATAAAGGGTGTAATTAGCTTTTACTTTTTATTGTGGGCTCCTATTTAGTCAGCATTTTCTGCTTCTGTTAAAGGGAATAAAATATTCATAACATCTTTTCAGGTGAGCAAGTTATTCACAACCATTTATCAGAACACTTCTATGTTTTAAAACATTTTAAATAAAATGAATTATGTTCTGCATTTTTGTTCTTCGATGTGTGTGAGATCTAGATTTTATACTGCTACGAAATTCATTTGTGAACTCTACAAGGCTCTCTGTATGTTATGGTAAGGTGTTCTGGACAAGTTTTAAAAGTCTGTGTGATTTTAGAATGATAACATAAGTATATTTCTGTGAATGAGCTTTGCTCCCTCAAATAGACAGCATGCTGAGCTCATTTTTAAAGTTAATTATGGTGGAGTTAAATCTAAAGGTCAGGTCTTGTCTGTTTCCCCACCTTATTCAATGTTATTGGCATGAGGGCACCAGATATATCCCTTAACTGCTGACCCAAATAATAACTTTCATGTCCACTTTAACTTAGAACGTATTTCAGGATTTTAGACTCTTTAGTGCACATCTGGGTCCTTAGAAATGATTATTCCTGAGCATATCAACAAAAGTCTTCCATGAAATCCCCTTAGGAATTTTGAATCATAAAATTTAAGATACCCTTTCTATAACCTATCCCCAAGCTACTTACATATTTTGTAAATTGCTCAGATTATTTCATTTTGTTTTACTTCTCAAGGACAAAATTAAATTTCAGGCAGAATTTTACAAAACATATCATGTTTAGGCTTAGTTACTTAGAGATGGTTAGCTCGCAGTTTTGCAAATCTTCTATTTATTTATTCACACCATTTATTTGTGTATTCAGTGATTTCTTTTTGAGTAGCAATTTGGGCATCTCACTATCCTAAATTCCTTCAGATATAATAGTGAGAGAGACAGAGAATTTGAAGTAACTACATGATCACGAGCTTAACTAGAAACCCAGACACTGGGTCTATCAATAAGAGATTGATTCAGAGTAAACACCTGTGCACTTCGTGACAAAAGCTTGATGAGGCTCAAAAGGAGTCAGCTAAGAATAAGGAACCATCAAGAAAGAACACTAAGAGTAGTATCTAGAGGACCTTATTTCCTGTTTGTTAAGGTTTAACTGGCTTCTTTAAAATATCACATTTACGTTAATGTTCTATGACTCATTCCAAAAATCTTAAGCCAACCATTGTAGCAAAATTGTATTGGCATCTCTAATCATAAGCCCAAATCACTTCTATCTTACTTTCATAAAAGCCATGATCCCTTTAAGCAGCAACTTCTGAGTTGATGTTTATGAAATAATTGATACCTTCTACAATTTGAATCCAGATTGTAAGGTACAAGTATGAGTGTGCTGCCTTGATTGCCCGTGCTTAACTGCAGCCACAAAGGAAGTCAATACAGGAATGCGACAGAAATAACATTGGAGTAAAACACATGAGGCACCAGCCTGGTTTGCTAAGTATAAAGGCATACTGAAGAAACCTGGGTAGTTAAGCCGATGCTAAATTTAAAGCAGCAATTTCAAAAAATAAAAACTAATGTCAGCCCTCTGAACATATTGTAAAAATTTCACCGAAGTTAGGATTGGTTTTCCTGATTTTTCTCTTACAACAGGATTCCATGTGACTCAGAGTAGGAAGCACATGTACTCTGTGAGATCCCTGGAAATGTAACCTGAAACTATGGAGCTATAACACTAGGATAGTTTCACTTCTCAGAGTTGTTTTTGCTTTTCTTTTCTCTCTCTCTTTTTTTTTTAAGATTTTCCTACTTGGTCTTCTGGTAATCTTAAAATACAGATAAATTATTGGAACAGTTCTACTGTTAGACATTAAGTTTGAGTATGTTTGAAGAAATACTTTTGGAAGTTATACCTTGGCCTAGCAGATACATGTCAACTAACAAATGAATGCAGAGTTTGGCCTAGAGCCCCTTCTTTTGTCTACCAGCCTAGTTCTCCTATGAAGTCACCATGCTATTGGCAGTGTGAGCTCAAAATGTTGCAGTAGGTAATTTATCATTTAGAGCTTTTGTCTGTGCAGTCTGTTAGGAAAGTTCTATGGAATTTCAATTTAGCCTTACAACACAAAATGGATATGGCTGCATGGGACTAGACAAAGAAACCCAAATATACTAATTTTTATTTATGATAGTGTAGGTGTATTTTAATTATCATGCATGTATTTAAATGGATTAGCCATCATAAATTTAAATACTACTAGAAAATGACACCTTTCGGGGATATGCAAATTAAATGTGATCATGTATTAATCAGGCTGCCTGCACTGTGGACAAATAGGGTAAGAAATTGTTCTTTCTGATGGTAAGGTTTAACAAAGAAGTGCCTTAGTAAGCAGTTTAGATTTTCTTGATAAAGAAAGCCAGGCTATATCCTGGGATGCTTGGATAAGATTTTAGGAGTAAAAAGCTACTTTTATGGGCAACTGAAAATATATTTTATTTGTATATTGCTAAGGAATCAGATTTCAAATTACACAACTGCTAGCTAACTTATAGCTAAATACAAGTATTTACAGCAAATGGACTGTTTTTGACCAAGATGTGTTTTTATTGATACTCTAGCTTCAACAAAACTGGGACAAGTTATCCGCATCATGTACTATGGTGTGTTATTTGATATTCTTAGCCTATTTTGGCCCTCCCCCTTGAATATTTCATTTTTTATTTCCCTGGGAAATAGAGCCATTTTTTTGCGTATAATAGGGTATTTTCTTATTAGTCTATGACAATTTGCAGTCTCACACCCTCGTTTTCTGCTATCATGGCTGCCTGAAAGAATCATTTTTGTGTGACCAGCTTTGGGATGTCCTCTTTCATACATTTGTGAGGCTGCCTGAGGCATTTTGCCTGTACACCTGCTGCACCTCCTTTCACACTTCCCAGTGACCTGAGATGAGAGAGTAATGCACAGAGCAGAGGCAGCAAGGATGTTTGAAACCCTAGCCAGGCTTTACTCGATTTCTGTCATTTTTTATTTTATTTGACTGTGGCAGTTTCATGGTTATATCAAAGCCCTCAGATATCACTTAGGGGGAGCTAATAAAATGCTTGACAGATCAGATTGTTTTCTGTTTCTTTCTATTGAACTTTTTGGCAATTGGGCTTGATGGGTTAAGACTCAAGGGAGGTATCTTATTTCCCATTTCAGTTTAAACTAGATTCTGAGTTAAGGACAGGTAGCTTTTCAGTGCACCCTGCCATCTGCAAAATGCATAGCATGGAGTCCTGCTTTCTGCTGTGGCCTAGTTCTTGTTTGCTCATGGGATACATTTGCTTATTTGTCTGCCTGGGACAGTCAGGATGTGTATTTCACTGCAAGTTGAAACACGAGGCATATTATTCGGACTAGGGCTCCCGCATGCTTTCAGTTTTGGTAAGGATCCATTCTGTGGCTACTGACTTGGGTGTGAGACTATTATAGATTGGCTATGCAGTGCTCATGAAGAAACATGAAGGGATCCTCTTTGAGACTTCTAATTATGATTTCAAAATAGGGTATCTGACAATACATTTGAAGCCTTGATTTGAATGAAAATCCCAGATAAAAAAATCAAAGTTCTGCCAAAAACAAAAAGACTTACTAAAACACGTCAAATAGGGCAGGCCAGATAGCTCAGCAGATTAAAGTGCCTGCTTAGGCAGTTGCAGGGACTAAGGTTCTATCCACGGTGCTATGCCAGCTCCCCTGGGTCATGCCTAGACCAAGATTGAGACTGGTCATGGTGGTACACGCCTACAATTTCAGTGCTTGGGAGGCTGGAATTGCTAGGAGAATTGCTAGGAGTCACATCTACATAGTGAGCCTAAATTTAAAAAAAAAAAATGTCAAAGATTGTGGGGAGCAGCTGATCTTGAAGACAGATCATATGGGCAGGGTTCGAGCAAGGCCAGTACCAGAACAAAGAACTGCTGAGGAGAGGCATAAGAACTAGCTGTTGCAACTCCAGGAACATTTGTCAGCCCAGACTACAATGCAGGCAGGTTGCTAGGCAGAAGGGTCCCATGTGATGTTAACCTGCTCGATATATAAATAAATGTGCTGTAAGGGATAATGAATTTCTTTGTTTCCATTGGAAGAGAGGATTCCATCTGATCTCATGCTGCATGCAACTCAAAGTGGACAACTCTCAAGGGTCCCAGGGGAATGGACAGTGAAGGCATGGAAAAATGAAAGAAGCAGAAAGCTGAGGTCAGGTGTAGCCTTGTCTCTCTGTCCAAGAGGAAAGGAACCAGCCAAAGAGTGCAGAGCATTTATTTAAACACCAGGATGTTGATGTCCAGTTCATCCCCCCTGCCTAGTAACTTGGTTATCAGCTGGAACAGCTTGCTTACAAGGCCTTTATTTCTCCGTCCTCTCACCATTTTTCTCTCCATGGAACTTAAAGAGCTGATCTGGATGTGGCAGAAGATTGGCAACAAAGGGCTATTTTACTGAGTACATGTTTTGTATGATAGAAATAGTTTTTTCTGTCCTCTTCCTACCAAGTGGTGTGTGCCTAAGCCCTGTTTTGACTTTTTTATTAGTATATATTTATGAGATATAATGAATAAATTTATCATATTACATTCTTCCCTATGCAGTATAAATTAAAATTTTAATCACTTCTATTGGGCATCAAAAAAAAAAAAAAAGAATTAGTCAAATATTGCTAAAAACCTTGGTGATTGTGATAGAGAACAGCATTCTCATGTCTGTAATCTGTGCCTCACAATTTTACCCAATATGGAAATCTGAAAAAGAAGGGGAAAGATCTAGGAGGGGTGGGAGAAAAAGAGAAAGAGGGGAGAGATCCCTGACTTCAAAGAGCTTGTATTAAAGCATGTCTTTGCTTCCCAGTCAAAACTTCCATAAAAGGTAATTCTAAGGGCGGCAGGGGCAGGGGGGGGGGCGGGGGGAGATAAAGAAATACAACTGTCCGTAGGTGATAAAGTTGCTTCCCCAAGGCAGCTGACTCATGTTTCAGAAATTTCTGCCCATGATACTATAAAGTTTTTTTTTTTTTTTTTTTTTTTTTTTTTTTTAGGTCTTTTTGAGACAGGGTCTCCCTTTTGTAGCCCAGGCTGGTCTCAAACTCACACCAATCCTCCTCCTGCCTCAGTCTCCCAAGTGCTGGGATTGCAGGCATGAACCACCATGCCTGGCTGCTATAAAGTTTTAAATGGTTCATATTCATAATTTTAGGTAGACCTCCAGGATAGTAATCTAGATAAGAGCATTATAATATCTTTAATGCTTTATTTAAGTCCTGTTTTGGCTTTTTTATTAGAGAAGGTATTAAAGTATTATAATATCCTTAATGATTTATTTATCGGTTTATTAAAAATATGTTTACTTTAATTTATTGTGTTGTGCTAGATTTTATCTTCTTTAAACTTTGCCTTGCTTGTCTCTTTTAATCTCAATATTCTGTCTCACTTCTTATCTGTCTGTATTTTTCTCTTTATATAACATGCTTAAGTAGATAATCACTAGAAAAATAATGTATCAGGAAAATAGAAATTAATCCAAGTGTAAAACCTCAAGTGTTTTTCAGAGATTCTGAAGTTTTAAATTTCTATCAGTGGCTCAGAATTTTTTGTTTGCTTTCTTTTGTAGCTTTCATTATGAAATATGAGGTCTACAGAAAACTGGGTGTGTTCACACATACAAAGACGAAATCCAACCGATTCTCACTTAATTCCCTTGGGGCAAGAAATAGGGTCTTATCAGCTCCCTTAAATCTTCTTCAGGACCTTTCAGTTCCCTCTCATTTCCCACCACAGGAAGACACCACTCTCAGCTGTAGTGAAATCATTCCTCCCCTTGCATTGTATCTGTGCTCCCTAAACCACCATCCACAAACATTATAGGTGAGTTGTTTTTGTTTTGCAGCTGTGTACCACTGAAACCATATGATCTAGTTTCCGGTGTGGCTAACATTTCTTCTGGGCATTGTGTTGTGAGACTCCTCCTTCTCACTGCAGAGTTATAATTTGCTCATCGTGCTGCTATGTAGTGTTCTGCACTGTTAGTGTTTCTCAAGTGACATAGTTGATCGGTCATGCATATTTTGTTTATTTCCATCTTGTGGCTTTTATGCAGGAAGGAGTATACATTGCAGGAAGCATTTCTTTGGTGAGTGTCCACATAGGTGTGCAATTATGCATTTGCAGTGCCATTGATATTATTGATCTTGGTACCAAAGTGGTTTTGTCAGTTTGTATTCCTAGGAAGTAGTTTGCGAGACTAGCTGTTACTCTATATCCTGACAAGCATTTTCAGTTTATTCTAATGTTAGCAATTATATGACCAGTTATGGTATTATGGCTTTAATTTGAATTTTCTTTGATTAATTACCTTTTCATAAATATTATTTGCAATTTGGCTATCTTATTTGTCCAGTGCATACTCAGATCACTTGCCATGGTAGCCTGATGGGCTGATTTTGTGTACTGAGTCTGCCGATCAGTTGGGAAAGAAGTGATTTCAGTTTTGTATGAATGTTTCTGTGCCATGGAATAGTCAGTATTTCAGTATTTTAATACTTGTCACAGCATCAATTATGATCATAAAGTTCAGTATTAATTATCTAATGTTCATTACATCCTTTTTATTTCTTTAAATAATGTTCCATAGTTTTCCATGGAGAAGTCTTGTCCTTGTATTAGAGTTATGCTGAATCTTTTGTCCACTCTTTTTCTCCTTTCTTTTCTTTACCTTACCCATCCCCTGCCCTTCTTTACTTTTTAACTATTTCCCTCCATTTTTCCTTTTTACCATATTTTATTGGTGGGACCTTCTAAGGAATAATGAGTTTTCAACTCAGAGAGTCTCCCAGCCAAAAAGGTTAAACAATTCATATATTCATGTATATATATATATATATATATATATATATATATATATATATGCTACACAATGCATAGGGACACTCCCACAGTGAATGTTTGGCACCCAAAGCCAGTAGTGCCAAAATCAGGTACTCGTGTTGCATAACAAATAGCAATGTCAGCATCTTTGCCTCTATGTATCCATAAAAGCGTTTGCTCCTCATCAAACTATATATGATGCATCTTGCAGTCATTTTGTACTCAAACTTTATTAGACAAAGGCAATGTTCTGCTAGCCACATTTTCCTTATGTGTCGGAAAACGTATTTACAAAAAAACTTAGGAAAACAAATTGAGATCTAGGAGAAAGTTATCACTCTGGAAATGAATTCACATGGCCCCCTTCCTCACAGACTGGAGTAGCTACAAGCTGAGCATCATGTACAGGTGTGCTGTGCACTGACGCGTGGGCTGCAGCCTCCTCACACCGCCCAAGGACAGGTTCTCATCACGCATCCTTGCAGCCTTATACGTGGGGTGTGTATGAAGCAGAATGATCCTCCAGGCTTTTTAATCTCCTCTCACAAAACCCATCAAGGCCCGTGGAGTTTTTCCTCAACCCTGGAAGCACTTCCTTCTGCTTTTTTCCTTTCCCATTACATCCTCACTTTCTTTCTGTTTTATAGAGGTACCAAGCATTTCAAAAGGACTTGATTTTATATATTTTGTCTTTTTATTTATTCTAGCTGTCTCAGTGAGATGACTGCTCCAAATTATATAGTCTGCCATGAAAGGAAGAAAAATAATGTTTTAATTTCTGTATATGTCTTTTTAAATTTCTTGTATTATTGGGGATTTGCATTTAACTTTATCTCCAGAACATTTTTAAAAATTTTAGTCATAAAGCAAGGTTTTGAAAGTCACTAAGTTACCAAGGCTAGATGCACACTTGTGATCATCCTATTTGCTTTTCAGAATGCTGGGATTACAGTAGTGGGCTATCACGCCAAACTTATGTTGTAGGCATTTTCAAACTATTTCTAGGTAAGACTTTAAGGAAATTGCTATTGAAACTTTCTCAGAATATTTTCCTAGAAAATAGTGCATTTTCGTCCGTTGTTGAAAAAGGAAAAATACTGATACAGTTGCCAAACACTCTCATTTTTTTTTTCCAAAAATAATTGTATTCATTTGAGTAAATATACTTAGCCATTTTCTGTTGGGAAAATCTACCTGCCATTTCTAAAAATACCAATAGTAATTTGTCTAGTGGAGTTGTTAATTAGGGTAAGATGTGTTCTGTTCTTATATTTTGTGGCCAAAGAACTATGACAGTGAGAGACAGGAAAAATAGGGTAGCTTAGGATAATACACCTCCATTAAAATTAAATAAGAGTACAGTTGTGTGATGTGGAGTGGGTGAGGTATAGGTTTAGAGCACATTGTCCAGTGCTCTCCCACAACTAGCTAGTAAACTAGAGTATTCTTCCATTGGCCACCAAGGTAGTGCTATTGCCAAGTACGGCCCCACTTCCATTTGGGGGGGTCACATGAACACCTTGTTCTTATTTATCAGTAGGACTAAGGCTTTATCCTGTATCTTTTTTTTTTTTTTTTTTGAGACAGGGTCTCACTATGCAGTTCAGGCTGGCCTTGAGCTCACTTTTGTAGCCCAGGCTGGTCTCGAACTCACACCAATCCTCCTGTCTCAGCCTCCCAAGTGCTGGAATTACAGGCGTGAGCCACCACGCCTGGCACTAAGACTTCATCATTCAGATCCTCTGTAAGCTGGGCAATCTGACTCTATCCCTAGACCTTCACTGCCCTGACCAGGAGAATTGCTAAAGTACAAGATACCTGCTCTCCCCACCTTTCTACACTGTAATTACTGTCTTACACTTGAGAGCCTTAATATTTACCAATAGAGTAAATTCAATTACTCTAACTTTTCTGATCTATTAATACAGTTTTGTCTTACTTTTTCCATGTTGAGATAAAAATCTACCCACAAATGAAGAAGGAAAAGTTTATTCTGGGTCACAGTTGGTGGAGTGCAGTCCACAGTCAGGTGGCAGCATGGCATACAGGTATGACAGAGAAGAAATAGTTCAAGTCATGGTGAAAGGAAGACAGAGAGACAGATAGAAAAAGGAGGAGGGATAGAAGGATATTAAGAGGGAGAAAATGAAAGTGACCCTTCCAACCCAAAGTAATGACCCACATCTTCCTACCAAGCTTTACCACCCAAAATCACATTTGGAAACCAGTGAGATACCTCAATGGACTAAGACCCTGCTTAGCCAAGCACAGGGACCATGATTCAAACCCCTGGACCACGTGCCACACAAGTCCTGCCCCCAGGCTTGCTGAACTGGCCACCAAGTCTGGGAGAGATGGTACACTCCTGTAATCCCAGTGCTGGGGAAGCTGAAAACAGGAGGAGTTATATAGTGGGATACTGTACCAAATATGTATTTTTTTTTTTAGAAAGATCACATTTGGGTTAAATGTATAAACTCATCAGTACACTAATCCAACAGTTGTTATTATACCTCCATGAGCCAATCACCTCCCCCAAACCCCATCTAAGAACACATGTGGCTTTGGAAAAGCACCTAGATATGAAGCACAACAAGCTTCATCAATTCTCACATCAATATCGCTTACAAGTAAGTGTGTGGACACACATGCAAAAACTATACTTGGTGTTTTCTCTTTTCTCTGAATTATGTTGCTACCTTGAAAGATTATTCTTGGTTTCAGAAATAAATTGGGAGTCAGTCAAGTAGTTTAGCAAGGAAGAAATTTTATAGCTTTAGAGCCTTCACAACTAGACCAAGGAGAAAGAATAGGGATTTGGGGACCACATTGGTCTAAGTTCCAGAATAAATGCTAAACCAACCAGAGAAGTGTCAGTGTAAACAGCCTCCCCTCACTCTTGATGGCTAACTTCTCTTTCCTCCTAGGTAGTGAAAGCAACTTCAAAGATGTCTGCTGTTTTTCTCCTAACTATTTTTTTTTTTTAACAACCCAAGGCTATTAGGTTCCCTTTCAATAACACAAAGCAGCCGGGCGTGGTGGCTCACGCCTGTAATCCCAGCACTTGGGAGGCTGAGGCAGGAGGGTCACTGCGAGTTCGAGACTCAGCCTGGGCTACGAAAGTGAGCTCAAAGCCAGGCTGAACTGCACAGTGAGACCCTGTCTAAAAAAAACACAAAGCAGCGTTTAAATTGCTTTAAGGAAGAAGAAATTCTTTTTGAGATACTTAGCTCCTCTGTCTTAATTCCTAGCACTTACTCTGACAGAATAAAAGTCTGACCATTTTCTAAATTTTCCCTGTGAACCAAACCTCAAACAGTGTTAGAATTAATTGAATAACTGCATATTCAGAAGGACCTCTAAGGATAATGAATCAGAAAAAAGCAATGAGAAAATGGAAATTGAGCCAAGCACCAGTCACTTTAGACATTTTAGTTGTTTTCGCAATTTGCAGTTTCAATTGCTGAAAAGTCTCTTGAATGCTTCATTGTCTCGCTGATAGTAGGAAATGAGAGCTGAGTTAAAAACAGAAAAAAGAAGAAAATCCCCATCTTGCTGTGGTCTGGTTGAACACCGGTTTGATTGGGTGCTGGGTGTTGTTTTCTCTGTACTTTGGACTCATGTTGAGTAACTTTGGTGTGCTTTTAGAAGCCACTGCTGGACAAATTCCTCCAAATCAATAAAACCTTGTCTTGTGTTTAGGAGGTACTATACCAAAGGCTTCTTGAAAATACTAGGGAACACAAAGAAACTATCAACTGAAGGAAAGAAAAGAACTGACTTTATACCAATAGCTTATTTTCACATAGAAATTTGGCATAATGTGAAAAATATCGATATCAATGTACATTTAGTGGATGTATACTCTGTGGATATTTATTTTTGTTTTCACTCCCAATAAACTCTCACAATATTATCTTGGGAGAAGTTTGATTATACAGTTGAAGATAATGAACTGTAAATTAGTAGACTAGTCCCTCTAATACTATAGTACAGAGCAGGGACATTTGACCTGAGGCTGGGCTTTATTATGAAGCATATCCTGCTGCATCAGATATTGGTGGCTATACAGTCACCTAACACTAATGCTTGTATGCTGTAAGGGATTTGCAGAATAATCTATGAGGTATAAGATTTCAGATGGCCTCAGATGCACTGCATATGTGGACCTGGAGTCAGACATGCTCCTTAGACTAGGGGGGGACCATTCATGAAGATGGGGGAAGAAAATTTATTTCCCTTCACAACAGAGACAGGACTTTGTGGCAGAATTGAATGTCATTTACACTCAAAAGATCACTGGACAGGGAAAACACAATGTGGGTACAAATTAAGGCTGCTTACTCCTTGCTAACTTCAAATTGTTAGAGCTTCTAGCATATAGTTGTATAGTTGTTGTGCATTTTATTTCACAGTATTATTATAAGATTTGTCAAATGATTTGAAAAATGAAATTAGTCTACTAACTCATATTCCAAAAATGACCTAAAATATCAGTTTCTTTCTCTTGTAGTTTTGCTCATGCCTGGTTAATAGAATGAACAATGTACAGGGAGAGTTTTGTGAGAATTTTTCTTTTAAATGAATTTCCAGAGGTCCAATGATTCAAGAAAATCTCATTAAGATATGTTTTAAAAATTAAACCGAACTCAGACATAACATGTTTCTGAATGCTCATTTGAAAACAATGTGAAAGAGAAGGTTAAAGAAGTTATGTATATTTTATTGTTTTTAAAATATTTATATGAATGAAAATTCAGTGAGTTAAATCTTTCATTCAGAAGGTGCTCAGTAAATAAACCATTGTCATGGAAGTTTCATTTCTATGTAGTTAAATGGAATTTATTGACTCCCTTTCAGTACCAATGAGGGGTTTGGAATGATTTACTGATGGACTTGATAACTTAAATAACCTATATTTATTCTCATCAGTTTCCTTTTGGAAATCTCCTAGGATTACTGCTATATGAAGCATTTTATTAGCCTCAATTCTATCTTATGAGCCAAAATCTAAAGCAGAGCTTATTATTTGCTCCTTTGTTTATTTTGCATTTTGGGGGAACATTATTTTTGACATGTAATTCTTATATAATAAAACCCTTATTCCTTCTTTACAAAGATTTAAAAGTTGGCCTTATCCAGATGAACACAGACTTCAAATGAAAAAAAAAAAAAGTGGACTGTAGATTATTTTTGAAATTATAATCTTTATTTATTTATTTATTTATTTATTTATTTTTTGTCTTTTTGAGACAGGGTCTCGCTATGCAGTTGAGGCTGATCCTGAGCTCACTTTTGTAGCCCAGGCTGGTCTCGAACTCGCACCAATCCTCCTGCCTCAGCCTCCCGAGTGCTGGGATTACAGGCATGCGCCACCACGCCCGGTTATAATCTTTATTTTTATCAAAACTTATTCTACATATAGAAGAATAATTGTTGTCCTAACAATAAACTAATAGTAAATCCCAGGTATTAAATTGACTTGGCCTAATGGTCATATCCCCTTTTATTTTTAGCTGACAAGATTTTTGAAGTCATATTACTTCATTTTCTTACATGTTATATGTTATCATGGAGACAAAATATCTGGCAGAAACGTTTCATAAGGAAGAAGTCAGCTTCGTTTCACAGTTTCAGAGATGTCAGTCTACAGCAGGCCAGAAGTGCTTTGGACCCTGTGGTGAGGCAGAAGGTCATGGAAGAGCAAAGCATCTTGCTGAGTACAGACAGGGAAGGAAAATTAGGAAAGGGCCAGGTGCCCAACATCCCCTCCAAGAGAACACCCCCCAGTGGCCCAACTTCCTTGTAAAGGCCCTCCTCCTAAAGCCTCAACGACATCCCAGTAGCAGCACAAGATCCTAATTAAGTCTTTAACATATTGGGCCTTTAGGGGAGGTCTAAAAGCCAAACCATAATTCTTCTCCCCTTTGTGATTATTATTAGTTCAGACTAAAGATACAGAGTATTGGGTTTCACTGTGTATCTTCAGACACACATAAAAGATACTTTGATCCTGGCTAGGGCCCATTACCGTCTCTTATGCATCCCTCCCTGTTTCTCTACCTCCTTAGTATGTAATGTTCTACCTTCTATTTTCATGTCACCTTTCTGTTACATAATTTCAAATAAATATGTAATATTTATCTTCTGAGTCTGGCGTATTGCCTTTTACATCCTGCTAAGTACTTGATTGTGTTGATAGAGAAATACCCAGTTGTTGTTGAATAATAATACTCCAAGGTATGAGATGTGTATCTATATAGATAGACATAGATATATAGATATCTCACACCTTAAGTATTATATTACATATAATACTGTAGTATTATATATATTACATATAATATTTTAGTATTTTATATATATATATATATATATATATATATATATATATATATATATATAATTTATTTACATTTACTTTTATTCAACCCTTGATGTGCACCCAGGTTGATTCTATAACTTGATTATTAGGAATCATGCTGTGGGTACAGTGGGTGGCAGGATGTTTTAACTTTTGAGGAACTTCACATTATTTCTATGCAGCTCCTTATTTGCAGGCCTACTAACAGTATATAATAGTTCTTTTATACATTTGGTACAGTGTCTCACTGCACAGCTCAGACTCATAGTAATCCTCCTGTTTTCAGCCTATTACTAGCCCTGAGATTGCAGACATGCACCACCATATGCAGTCTCTGTGGCCTGCATGGGGCCCAGGGGAGGGGTTGATATAGCACAGGGCGCTGGGATCGAACTTGGGTCCCTGAACTTAACTAAGCAGATGCTTAGTATGTAGAGCTATCTCACTAGCCCTACTAATTTTTTTCTTTATTACTTTTTGTTTTTCACTGAATTGTAGTGGTTTCTAATGTTCTGGTTATACACTTAAAATATTAAGTTATTGTATGTCTATTGTTCAAAATCTCAGAAATATATAAAGCCTTCATGGTTCCTAAATTTCAAACAGAACTTTATGGTATGTCTTCTTTTGAAATTTTAAACTATGGATATAAAGACAGATTATACATTTTTAGTTAAGGAAAGAAGGACAGGTCAAATAACCCTCTGGGAAGTGATATGTTATGACCCTTTCTGTTCATTGCTTGTGCATGATATATTCATGTTTACATAAAAGACTCCCTGTTCAAAAAGTCACATATACCAGTTTGAAGCATTTTTATTGAATTGTGACAATGCTTTTTTTCTAAATTGTACCAATTTTTAATGATCAATCCCTTTTTTGTTTTAATATCTCAAAAGATAATGTCATGTACAAATTATTTTAAAAGAGTTCAGTATTGTTTCTGCATCCATCCAGTATTTAACATTTAAAAGAAAAGGTGACAGCCTGCCAAGGTGCATAAAATACTCTCCAAAGTACCAGAAATTGCGAATGCTAACAGAAATCACATTTTTTAAAAAAGCCTGAATATAAAGCAAATTCAAAAGTGTTTCTGTTTTACCTCAGCTTTAGTATATTTTAAAATTGTATGTGACATTTTAGAAAAACATTTTTGATCCTGTTATTTTTAAAAATAGGAGCTAGACTGTTACATAGGATGCATAACAAACCAGTGGGCCCATAAGAGGACTCACTAAATACATTCTCTGCCAATTGGAGGAGTGGATCATTGACATGCAGGTCAGCTACACTATACTGAATTATTTCCACATAGAATAGCTCAGGACTTCAAATCACTTTAAAAAGACCAGGCCAAGACTTCTGTGTGCCCTCAGTTCTTGATTACATATATAGTTGGATTCACAAATTTATGAAAAAACAACAAGCCAGTTCATTTACTAGGAAACAGATGGAATATGGATAATGAAATTATATCCACCTGATGAAAGAAATATATCCAAACACAGTTATTGTTTTGAAATTTGAAAGCAAGAGCCACTGTCATCCATGACGCTGTGTGAATCCTTGTAGTCTCTGTTTCATGTACTAAGCTTCTGTTTGAAATGAGCTCTTCAGGAAGACTTTAGAATTTTGAGAAAAAAACAAAAAACAAAAAACCTTAACACTTATTATGTGACCAGTGATTTGGAGAAAACAACATTTCAAAAGAAAAAGAAAACTAATCATAATCATTATTGAGCAAATTATCCAATAAATAATTTATTGTAGTCCTCAGAGACTGGTTGTAAATAAGTGTTGGTTTTTGAGAGATGGGAAAGGAAGGTAAATATTTCCTTTTAATAAACAAATTGACATAATAATAAATAGGCACAAAATTATAATGTGACAGTTGGTTCTGAAAAATATAAGCATTGTGATGTTTGCATTTTCATATTTCAGCTAACATTTAAGTTACAGAGGAATTCACATATGTGTTTTATATATAAAATGAATCATTTTTGTTAATAGTCTATTTCAGGGTCCCATGTTATTATGCATATTTAGGCTTTTAGAGTTAAGAGAAAAGCCAACTTGAAATTGAGAAATTATTGTCTATTGGATTAGGCAAAATTATGGGGTATTTTAGTGGAGGAATGAAAATTTTTATTTGAGAAAAATATTTTTACTATTACCCCTCTGACAATAGTTTGTTACTAATACTATTTTTTCTCAGTAATCTCAGGAATACATGCTGTCAAGAAGTATAGGAAGAAGAATGGAAGGACAAGGTCCTATCCCAGAAAGAAAGCCAATTCAGAGTAACTAACTAATCATGCACCAAGAGAGGGCGCCACACAGCGCTGGTCAGTGTTGCCAGTGGACTTATTCCACAGTAAAAGTCTTAAATGAGCCGCATTTGCAACTCAGAGAACCTTTGGAGCATTGCCATTGCAATAATTAAATGCTTTAGTTATGATTTTTAGAAACCTTCTCCTGCCTTAATTAGGATGTGCTATATATGCCATCCCAACTGTTTATTGCTGACCCATGTAATCATGAAACTACTCCTAGATTTCAGGTCAGGAATTATTAAAAATAGTTACAACAAAGAGGTTGAGATATATCCTGCTAAATATTATATGCTTCTACCTTGTTCTTTACAAAAGTTAATCTGAAGCCCTATTTCAATTTCAAGTTAAAATTTCTCACCTTTTCTTGATTTATAATATACAGATAACCTTTTAAAAAACAGTGGACATTTATCCTACTTATTTCTCTAATTTCTTTGTCTAGACCAAAAGGGCAGATCCCCCATATTAAGTTTGTTTTCAAGAAATAAAATAAATATATTTTCTCTTGTGAGCAAAATACTTTAGTTCTTCAACCCACCTATCAAATGAACTTTAGAATAACCACATTCACATTGAACAATTTTTGGATGGCAATTTACAATCAACGATAACTCAATAAAATACAAATATGAATCCTTCAAATGTCAAAAAGGAAGCATCTGAGCTAAGCTGCATAATGCTAAACGTTTATTTTTTTAATCCAAAGCATCCATCTTTTATTAAAATTTTCTTATATGAAAAAATTTAATTCAATTTAAAACCAAGAGTTACTTAGCCTGGATTGCATGAGTCAAAAACTGCTGGTACAATAGCATCCCTAAAGTTCAAGGGCTGTCCAAATAGCTCAGCAGATTAAATTGCCTGCAAGCAGGTACAGGGCTCAGGGGTTTAATCCCTGCCCTGCTGTGCCAGCCATGCCCCTAGCATGCAATCAGAAGGCAATTGAGACTGGGTATGGTGGTGCATGCCTGTAATCCCAGTTCTTGGGAGGCTGTAAACAGGTGGATCACTATGCGTTTGATCTATTAGTGAGACCCTGAACACCCTGTAGACCCTGCCCTAAAATACAAGAAAGAAAAAGAAAGTAAGTTTACATGCACTTTATAAAATTGCTAGTATTCAGAGAGATTTGATTTAAAAATGTAACATTTCCATATGTTCAAACAAAAGCTGTACCTTTTATGTTATTTTTGAGAATTAAAGTAGAGTAGTACAGAAAGAAGATCCTGAAGCAAAATATTTTGTTACTTGTTTGCTATCCTTTCTTCAGTCCTACATGGGGACACACACACACACACACACACATTTGTTGCCAATCTCCTTGCTATGGGTATTTGGGGACTTTGTCCAGTTTGTATAGGTTTTGAGCTTTCATGATTTCTTATCTGTTGCTTATATTAGAAAAAAAGCTTTTAAAGAATAAAAGCAATTTAGTCTTGAAAGAACTTTAAAAAACTGAATTTGAGATACCCAAATTTCAGCATGTTTTTGATTAAAGAATTTCTTTGCTGCAGGGCTCAACGGGCTCTCTTGGTGGGAGCCAGACTGGGAATACTTTGCGCTTTGCAAGCCAGTTCATCTACTTCACTTTTCCTCTATTGTGCACTTTTCAGGCAACTGTAGCATAGGACTTATAAAAGCAAGTGTAGGTGATTGTATTACCAAAAAAATTTACTATGGTCAGTGAATTTGGAATTTATGTAATTGTGACGTCATTAAAATGTTTGCACCTTATTTTTTTCCTAATGATTTGTTGATTTAAAAATGCTTCCTAACTCATGAGCTACACAAGCACGTACCAGTTGGTCCGCAGGCCATGATATCCAAACCCTGCTTTTTGACATGTCTGACATTGGTCATCTAACATCACAGTAAACACTTTGGTTAATTGGGAGGTCATTACTATACTAGTTAATATAGCCCAAAGGTTGCATTTGTATTTGTTAAGCATAAAGCATGACCATATACTTTAGATTGTCTTTGGTTAAGCAAAAATAAAAACTCAATAATAATGTACAAAGTTGGGCTGGGGAGATAGCATGGCAGTCTAAGTAACTGGCTGGCAAGTGCACGCACCCAGGTTTGGTCTTTGGTACTGCATACTGTATCAGTCACTGGTGCCCAGCCACTGAAAGCAGGCATGGTGGCACATGCCTATGATCCTAGCACTGGGGAGGTTGAGACAGGAGGATCACTGTGAGTCCAAGCAATGTTGTGAGATCCTGTACCAGATAAATAAATAAACAAATAAACAAATAATGGATTTTTTAACTGTACAAAATTACCATTGTTTTCTCTGAAATTACTGCCTATGAATATTTTTAGACTACTTCAATTATAACATGTATATTTAAATCACTTTTCCCATAAAATTACACATCATAATTATTTTTTTCCTAACATGCATAGTATTGTAACAAAAATTTTAAATACCACGGCATAAAAACTTCATTAGGTTATTACTTCATACATTTCTTGACTTCTTTATTTTATTTTATTTATTTTTTTTGCATTTTTAGGTCAGGATCTACAAGGTCTCACTACATAGATCACAGTTGGCTTCTAATAAATTTGGACTTTGGGGTTACTTTTTTTTTTTTTTTTTTTTTTTTTTGTGGGACCAGGGTTCGAACTCGCGACCTTGCACTTGCCCAGCAGGCACTTGTGCCTCGGAGCTATCTCCCCAGCCCCATGGGGTTACTTTTATGTTGTTTTCACTACATTGATTTCCTTAGTGATATTGTCTTTTTTTTTTTCCTTTAGTGATATTGTTACATTTCAAATATTTGTGTATATTTTCTTGAGAAGATTTGCATGAGTTATGTTGTAAATTTTGAGTGCATATTCATCATAATTGTCACTTAATTTGATAATATACTAGGATTCTTGCATTAGTCAGGTCTTATGCATTAAGTCCTTTATATGTGGCAGGCACTTTAAGTCTCTTATTGAATTCTCATAACAATTGTATGAAATAAATGCCATCCTCCCTATTTGTAGAAGCAGAACCATGACTAGTGTTAACAGTATCCACAGTAGGGCTTAGATCTATCTAAATCGAAATCCCATGTTGAGGCATTTTATTATAAATTAGAGAGCCAGTGCAAATTAGAAATTATAGTGTCTGTGCACCCACATGATAACATGATAAAATATTCTTTTCTTTTTTTTGCTATTATGTGAAATCCTAAATACCATTTCAAACTTATTTTATTGTCAAATCAGATACCTACCTGTGTCTACTGAATATGTTCATAGTGATTCAAGATCTGTACTCGAAAACTTCCTACTATACAAAACATCTCCTACGAGTCCAGTAAATCCAGTGTGTGAGTCTTGTCCTTGTCTCATCATCTCTGCTCTTAGATTCCTATCTTCCTTCTCTCTGCTCTCTTGCCCTGATGAAAGAGCGCTCATGTTCATAGCTTTCTTTGGGATGTATGCTGACCCAGCTCCACAGCATAGACATGTCACTGAGCAGAATTCTTTTTCCCTGTTCAAAGAACATGTAGCAAGCTCAGAAAGAAATGCTATAATAAGATAGTTCCTGTTATAGAATTTGAAGCCCTAGAAGGTAGCAAACAATGCAAATATTAAGTTGCAGATTAATTTTTAAAAACACGCTAGAAGAATAGTGCTAAGTCATTATTGATTTGGACAGCAATGTTTGAGTTCTAGTACTGTCAGTGTGCCCAAGAAAGACTTCCCCATGCTCATCATTATTACAGACTGATCTGTTTCTTCCTTGTTTCAGCCCCTTGTGGTCACCATCATGTTACTTCAGAATTTTTAGTAATCTTTCATAAAGTTACACAGTAGAGTTATAGCACTAAATATTTTCATCAGTTTACATACTTTGCAACATTTCATCAGCAATTCTCAGTACTCTTTTTAACCTCACATAGGATATTCTGAATGTGAATATAACAAGTTACAAATTATACCTAAATAATGTAGGATTTGCATTAAGTTTATACTAAATGAGAAATATTAGCAACCAAATATTGCTCTAAATAGTGGCATCCCAGACAATTCTACTACCTTGAAATAATTTTGGATGAATTCGAATTTTCTCAGACCCTTTAAGCAAGGAAATACATATATACAAACATATATAAATATATGTAAATATATATAATATATATAGTCTCTAGATATATTTCAGTAATAACATTTTTTTCAAATCCTAAAAATCTCTAAGTCTAAACTTCAATAAATTAAGTGCCAGTGGGATGGGATATTCAGTGGACTAAGCGCCTGGTTAGGTAAATGAAGGGACCTATGTTTGATCCCTGGCACCACAGGCTGTGCCAGCCCTGCCCCTAGGTGTGCCAAGCTGGTCACTGAAACTAAGTATCAAATCTGAGACCTCTTCATCTTCTGTTAGTCAGGGGAATAGTCTTTGAATGATATTCTTTCCATTTCCTTCAAAAAAGCACAATGTGAAGCATTCATAGAATTTAAATGTGTTTTATGTTTGGATGCAATCTTAATATGTTAATTGTAACGGGGATAGATTTTTCTTTAAGAAATATAAGAGGCAATTGCGGATTATATAAAACAATTCAATTTCAGTTTACTAAAATGCTATAGCTTTATTCTTCTAATTCCTGTAAGATTCACCTCTTAATGAGAAGAAGTATGCACACTACTGAGAAGGTTATGCAACACTGTCTGTGCTCTGCTTACCTTCATGCTGAATGAAATGTTTGAAATTTACAAGAAAGTCAGAGAAAAATTGCTCAGCTATAAGCATTGTAATCATTATAAATAATGAATATTGCAATGTTATTACAGTATAAAGTCGCAAGCCAGAATGTATCTTGCTGCTAAATTATTTAAAATGCTGCCTGCTAATTATATACTTGTTTTAAGTCTGCATCTGTACATGTTAAAGCTAGAATCTCAGTTTTTAATCAGTAGCAATTTTTCCTTCTTGGCTGGAAGAGGGAGAGAATGTTCATGATGTAAAATGTACCTCATAGTTAAAATGCCAAAAGATGAACTGCATTTAAATGAATGGATGTTTGTTTGGAGCAAGTGTTACTCCAGGGCAAAGATTACTAGGGAAATTTTAAAATTAAATTGAAGTACTACTATAATGATTAATGGAATTTTTATTCTGCTATATTCTGTGAGAAAAATTAAGAGCAGAAATGTATTTCATCTCTAAGAAAACAAAATATGAATTACATATTTAACACATCATTAACTATGTAGATTATTGTGAAATCTGGTGAGACAGTTAAGGCTGTTCGTGCCTTAACGCCCTCAACCCACGCGTTTATTCGTTCTTTATATGATGAACTTATTAAAATTAGAAAAGAGCCAAAAAAGAGCCAGAGTTAGTGAGGCATGAAAAATGGGGCACTAGAAACAAAACCATCTTATTGGGTTATATTTTTCCCAAAGTCAATTGGAGATCTTTTCAACCTAAATCAAGTGCAACATACTATTTGTATGTGAAATAATTTGAGCTGCATATAAGAGCAAGGCTTATACTAATAATATAGCCAATGGCATGTGAGGTGATGAGTTACTACTGTGAATTTTTTATTTTGCATTTTTGACCTAAGCATGCTTTTCTTTTTATTCTCCTCCCATTTGCATTCATGAGCAGGCAATTCCTATCTCAGGTGCATTATGTGAACTTCCATGTGTGCATACATTTGGGGGATCTGATTTGAATTTATGAATCTTTAGTTTCTTTTCTCCAGGAATAGTTTGCTCACTTGAATAATATGTATAATTCTGTTCTTAGATAGACAAAGGTCAATACTGTCCTTTTAAATTTACATATCTTATTTTTTCTTCATATGAAGTAAAACACAACTAACCTTATCCTAACATTTACTATGTGGATGAGACCATGAAAAATAGTTTTACATGATTAGCTCCTATCACTTTATTAATATCTGTTATTCTTTTTATTTATTGGATACAGGATCTCACTATGCAGTTAAGACTCATGGTGAGCATCCTGTCACAGCCCCCTCAGCACTAGGATTACAGGCATGTACCACCAGAATAGGGTTCTAACAGACCCAACACACCCGTGGTTCAGTCAGGTCTTTGTGCTTGCCAGATAGGCATTCAGAATTCTGAGCCATCTCTCCAGTCTAAAATCTCATTAATAGATATTTGCTTAATACATATCAAACTGATAGTAAAAAAACAACACTCCAAGCAGGACAGCAGATAGTTTGCCTTGAGATGCTCACTTTATGCCTGATGCTTGTGATCCTATAAACTCAGGTCTGCCTAATTGGACTATGGCTTAAGAGCCATCCTGCTTTCAAAAGTTGACTTCATGATTCACTCAGTGATGAGCACTTCAGAACTATGCAGTCACTGCTTTGATAAGGAGAATACCTGGCAAAGCTTCCCTTCTAAATTCCTGCCAGTTTTTCATTTTGCTTTGTCAGACATGGGTGTTCACTGCAGTTAGAGGAGCAGTATTTGGAGAAGTCTTTAAAGGACTTTTGCATACTTGAAGCCAGCTTAAAGACTGTAGGTACTTGAATTCAGCAAAAGAACCCAATATAGTCCAATAGTCCATAATAGTAGTGGCTTATCAGCAGAACTAGCAAGGTCAGAAGTTGTTGATGAGCATTTTACAGCACAGCATATTAATATGTGTTCCTTTTTTTACCTTGTGGTTATACGTTTCTGCTGGATGATTAAGACAAATGAAAAATGGGGAGATGAAGCCGGGCGTGGTGGCGCACGCCTGTAATCCCAGCACTCGGGAGGCTGAGGCAGGAGGATCTGTGCGAGTTCGAGACCAGCCTGGGCTATAAAAGTGAGCTCAGGACCAGCCTCAACTGCATAGCGAGACCCTATCTCAAAAAAGACAAAAAAAAAAAAAAAAAAAAAAAAAAAAAAAAAAAAAAAAAAAAAAAAAAAAAAAAAAAAAAAAAAAAAAAAAAAAAGGGAAGATGTTGGGAGCCACAAAGCCAGGAAATTGATCAAATATGTGTAGGTTGGACTTGGCCCAGTGCCCAGAGCAAACGAGTTCACTCCTGAGATGAGCACCCTGTCTGGCTAAGGTTAGCTAACAGTTGCTAGATGACCTAGTGTCATGCATCACTAACTTCACAAAAGTGTAGATAGAAGCCCTTTATATATATATATATATATATATATATATATATATATATATATATATGTGTGTGTGTGTGTGTGTGTGTGTGTGTATGTGTATATATATATATATATATATATATATATATATGCATACACACACAAGAAAGGAGTTAGGATAGATATATAGCAACGCTATCTTAGTTCATTAAGAATAAAAGTTTTTACTAATATTGTGGGGACAAGATATTATGTGTACGTCTTGTCCTCTGAATAACTACTACAAAGACAATATGCAATGTATTGATTATTGTAACTGTCGTACTAACCTGATTTGAAACTGTTTCATTGCTATTTCATCTTTTTTCTCATTAAAATGAATTTAAATAAATAAATAAATAAATAAATAAATTCCTCCTGGCAACTTGAAGATTTAGAAGTAATAAAGGTACTCATTCAATTAATCCTTCCGAAATTGTAGTATCCCACTGTTAAATGAGTTTTGACCATGTTCTGTCAATGATTTCAAACTTTTAAATTTATAAGTAGATCGGTCCTGGAAGGATGGCTCAGTGGTCTAAAGCGCCTGCTTAGGAAAGCTTAGGCGGCTGCAGGGACCGCGGTTCAATCCCTGGCACCACATACTGTGCCAGCCCTGCCCTCAGGGCAGGCCGAACCAGCCATAAAAATAAATAAATAAACAAACAAAAGTTCTGCAACAAGAAAATAAATAACATAAAAATAAATAAATTTATAAGTAGATAAAATAGACCAAACTGTTGATGAAACTAAAAGCTAGTGGACTGAAATGCTTCTAACTGGTCCCTGTTATGAAACTTAGCATGAATTTCACTGAAACAAATACACAAACATACGTCAAAGTACCTGTTAATGTTATGCTACTAACAATGAACTTTTCTTTCCTCTAGCCTGAGGTATCTGACAATGTGGTAGACAAACACATGTAAGTCTCTCAAAAATAAGCTACAATTAGTGTGGGTGCACAGGTAGTGGGTGCATAAGTACTGGCCCTGTCACAACTGCTCCTCCCACAATGGCATCCCCTTGCCTTTGTGAGAAGCTGATGTACTCACAGGGAGCACAGTTTCATTAAGATATAGATTTGTTCACATGCTTCTCACTTATTTCTGTAAAATTCAATCATATATAGAAACTTTATCTTAAAACACATGTAGTAAGCATGATTGACCATATTAGCTTTTGTGGGCCACTGGTCCATTAAGGTGCACCCTTCAGTTGTCAAAATCTATTCAAGCTTTAATTAAATTGCCCTATGGTCTCACCTTAAAGAAGACATGTCATAGGACTTCTCAGGTATTAACATGATGGTTATTATTGAAACAGAAGGAAAGGAAAATCTTTTAAAATTGGTTTATGTAAAATCCCCATTTTGTGTATCTTCAAGGTTTTACAAATCTCAGTTCATTCTGAACTTTAGTATTTCCACATTTTTCTCTATGTCACTTTTGTGTCCACCTTCTTGTCAAATGTTCCTTTTCTACTCCTTGTGAAGGAAACAGGACAATATTTGATCAACTGTTTAGTAAGCCCCATGCTAAACACTGGATGTGTCTCAGTAAGTGTAATGCTTATTACACCCACTTTCAATGAGTTTATTTTATAGAACTGTGGGAGGTGAGTGTACTTGACCAGTCTCACACACATATATTATAAAAAACTACTGTATCAGAGAAAGCACATGTATAGTATGCAATTTGTTGGAAAGTATTGGGGAAATATAATCACAGGAACAAATCAGTGGGTTTTGAGAGAAAACACAGGAAATGTAACAGAGAATAGGCTTTGCTGTGGAATGACCTTTCAGTAGAGACTGAAAGGAGTCATAAAGGACATTAAATAAACTGAGACAGCAGTGGATGAGGTTCTGTTGATTCAGAGCTGGAAAAAGACTTAAAATAGAAGACACAAACTTTTCAGTAGCGGAAGACTGGAAAAGTTTTGGTTTTGTCATCAGGATGCAGCTGGGATGGGATTTGGAGATATGAAAGACAACTGCTCTCAAATTTCCTGAAAAATATTCTAAGACTGGTAGATACTTCCTTTAATCTGAGCTCAATGGACATTTTTACAGGGCTTTTAACTGTCTTCGTGAGATAATTTAAGGAAATGTAATTTTAATCTACTCTTAAGTAGGATCACCATTTCTTACACAATTATTTTCTTTAGAAGTTCTCGCAACTGTCACGTTTCATTTTGGGCTTCCTGTTTTTCATTCTTTGTATAATTTCTGCTATAACTTTTGTTTTCTATGCATCTTTATCATGACCGTTCACGATCTTCATCCTTCTCCTCTGACTGTAACTCTCCAACGTTACAGGGCCACTTTCTTTGATGAAATTTCTTTAGCTTCCATCTCGTTTTCTAATTCATTTCCCTTAGTTGCATTCAAGTCCAGCTTAGCCACTGTTCTTATTTTTTTCTTTGCATTTTGGATGGCAAAGTCCTCACTGAGGCACATTGGCAACATAGATGACTGGCTCTCATCTCAGTTATACTCCATTATTATACTTCTTTTGTTCAAGCACCTTACTTGCATGCACTTTCTGAAATATTTTACAGGAGGGGTTGACCCCCAATTTTCTCTCATGCTATTGTTTTGTATTCCAATCCTATCATAATCGGGTTTTTTTTCTCTTTTTTATTATTATTCATGGTGTTCTTAACCTGTTCCATTCTAGTGTGCATTCTCCTTCCTAAAGCTGGTAGAATGTTTTTGAGTGCTGTATGTTATATACACATTTGCTGTGCTGTGGAACTTAATAAAGCATTAAATGCCTGGCATTTGGAAAGATGGAGAAGGGAACAAATTGAGGCTGTGTCAGAGGACAGGTGGGAATACCAAGTCATGTCCATCCCAATGGCCAGCAGGATGACAATTAGACTCATTTGCCCATTTTAAGAATAAAAATTGATAAGGAACTAATCATTATAGTGTCTGGTTGAGGGTAGTGGCGATAAGGTGAAGGTGAAATAATCTGCAAAAGATGCGCAACCTTTTATTTTTTAAAATAAACTTGTAATCTTTACTTTATTACTGTATTTATGTTCCATCTCTGGAATAGTATAAGTAGTTGTTCCAATTTAATGGAATAATTTTTAAAAACTAACAAATTAAAACCATAATTTATAGTTACTTTTTGTGGAAAGCATTTGCAAGAAGAAAAACTATATATAGTAAGTATCCAATACACTTTAACATTCTATCATGTTCATAGGGGAGATTCATATTTCTAAAAGTACAAATTTGTTTTCTGTGCAAGGAGATAATTTCTTACTTTTGATCTCTGCAGGGAGGTTTGACAGCACTTGGAATCACTTGCTCTGTGATGCTCAAAGACAGCAAGTTATTTGTTATGGGAGTTTTGTCTTAATTACTTCTGGTGCTGTGTAGACAAAGTAGCCAGCACCTACAGTTTACAGAAGCAAGGGCTTATTCTGACTCATGTCCCGGGCAATGGACTTTGCATTCCATAAAAGAAGCAGTGCAGCCAGGAGCTGTAGCTCTCGAAAGCCAGTCTTGACATGGCTTCCTGGAAATGGATAGCACAGGGAAGAGCCAAGAAGTGGTATAAGCCTTTCTAGGCCACAAGCCCAGTGACCCATCTCCTCTGACCAGACCATGCCTCCCAATAGTGAGGCCGCTGTACCACCCCATCCTCCAATCACCTCCCCACCTGTGGTCACATGAGGCTTTGGTGGGACATATAACAGGTACATCTCTCTGTAGAATACTTTAGGCTGGGGAAGACCTTGTTGCTCAAACAGCTAATCTAGGCTTCTTATGGTTCTCTAAGTCTGTGTTGTTCTCATCATAATCATTTCAATTTTAAAATAAATTTTTCAAACCTATAACAATGCCCTGAAAGTTTTAACTATTTTTCATCAATTGCACTTACAATTTAAAATCTTTCTAAAGCCTAGAAGTATGTTTGAAGAAATAAATAAAATTATCCTGGGAAATAATCTTTTATTAAACATCTCTCTCTCTGCATGGTAATTTGCTAGTTTGTACAAGATGTATGAATTATACAGAAATAATGTACGTGTGATGCTAGGAATTTTCTTTGTCCTTTTTGAAAAACAGTCACTTTTCTCAAAGGATATGTCTTTTCCTACTAATCTTCAAGCAGATGACTCATTTATTAACCACTGTCACTCTAATACTTGAGACCAAAAGACAGTTTAAATATGAAATAGAATCTTAACCTGCCAAATATAATGTGTGCTTTATTGCTTGAAAAGTTTCTCTGTAAGACTTCTTCACTAACTGTCCTTGTCCCTCGAAATTTCATGTTCTTGTTGTTTTCCTTGCAATTTTCTTTTACTAATTTCCATTTTAAAGGCCATTCCAATATTTGCTGGATTTGATATTTGGCCCAGGATCCAACTCATCATCAAGCATTTTATAGGCCAAGTTATGATAGCCAGGGTATGGCCCAGGAGAACAAGACCATGATGACATAGTTGCCTTCCTCCCAACTCTCTGTTTCCGAGGCAGTAAGGAGACTTCTCTGTCTGTGCCAGCTCAAGCCAACACAGATGATAGCCCCTTCTAGTTTACCCAAAGTCATGTGTAAGCTTTCTTTTCTAGGTCATTTTGTAACAACACATGAGTACATACAGATGGGTACATTATATGCGTGCGAGATTGAAATTAATGGATAATTTCTTTGTGTTTATGGCAAATATCATCATTTGTGTCTAGTTGTCCCCTCAAGGTCTCATGCAGTCACTGGGGCAGGGTTCTAGAAATTGTGGTTGAACCATGATCCAATTATAGGTGTGAGTGCTACACCCACCCTGAGGTAGATAGCCTAAATAAAATATAAAGAAGCAAGAGAGACTCGCTAGCTGTCACAGCTTTGCTCTTTGCTGGCTTCTGTCATTTTGAACGTCTGCCCTCTGCCATGTAGCACTCTTCCTTGGAGCCAGCTGAGTATGGACTGAAACCTCCACAAACTGTAAGCTAAATAAATCTTTTCTTCCTTAATTTTGGCTGTTTAGAATTTGCCCCAGCAATGAGAGAAAAGTAACTAAGACAATAGACAATGAAACAAAGACTATCAGTTTATAGGAAACTTATATTGTAGCATGAATATATACATTGAATAAGTAACTTCAGATTATTGAGCATGTACAAGAAGTTCCAAATTCAATGTAAGTTTAAGACAAAGGGGATTCATTTGCCTGTTTCAGGAGAAACAAAAATCTGGGGAAAATGCAGTGAAACTTTGAGGTTGGGGCTAGAACGCAGAGCTGACAGTGTGAGTCTGAAAGACTGTGGAAAATTTTTAAAAGGAGTACAATGAGATGTGTTAGAAATGCACAGTGAATGTTTATCTCCAAAAATTGTTATATTAATATACGTGTTGTCATTAATCTGACATAGACCTGTGGTGCTGGCCTCACCCCTGGGTGACCTAAGTCAGCCACTGACACTGGAAATGGTAGTCCACATCTGCTTCCAGTGCTGGAGAGGATGAAAACAGGAGGATCAGTGCGTGCGTGCATGTGTGCGCACGCACGCACACACACAGTGTCATGCAGAATACTCTCTGTTGGTTCCAACACATTATATCATCTTGCCTCTTTCTCACACACTTCCAGGAGTATTGTCTTATGTTTTATGAGCAGTGATTTTATTTTTGATAACTTTTAAGTTTTGTCATTTATTTTATTTTAATTTGATGAGTGAAAACAAGCAAAAACAAATAGAAAAAATGACAGAAATAGGGTAATCTACAATAATACATATGCTACAGACTTTCAAAAAAAGAGATACCTAGTTAACAATGGTTGCTATATTATCTATCTTTTATTTTAATGAGAAAAATATAAAATATAAATGAAGCAGTTTCAAAACAGGCTAGTATGACAGTTACAATAATTAATACATTGCATATTATTGTCTTCCTAGTAGGTTCTCAGAGTACAAGATGCAGACATGATATCTTGTCTAAATACTACTAGTACTGACATTTCCTTTCAATGTACTTAGAGAAAGTAGCTGTATAAATATCATATATATATATATATATATATATATATCTTGTATATGCATATGTATTTTAATACACACAGACAAAAATTTAAAAAAATGGTCTTTCATTTATATCCCTCTTTCTTGTCTTGTTTTGTCAGTGATGGGTGTTCCATTGCTGTTAGAGAAGCTGTATTTGGAGAAGTCTTTAAAGGACTTTTGCTTACTTGATACCAGACCAAAGATTATAAGTGCATGAATTCAGCAAAATAACCCACTGTAACTTAATATTCCATAATAGTAGTGGGCTATCAGCATAACTGGCATATTTAAGAATATACAAGAAAACAGAAATTATCCCACGAATATTATCCAACCACAATGCAATGAAACTGGAAATAAATGATAAAAGAAACCACAAACCCCCATAAATACATGGAAAGCCCCATAATACAGATAAAGAATACCCTGCTCAGTAACCAATGGGTTACGGATGAAATTAAATAAGAAATTAAACAATATCTACAATTCAGTGAAAATTCAAGTACAACTTATTAAACTTTATGGGATGCAATGAAAGCAGTTATTAGAGGGAAATTTATAGTTGTGAACTCACACATTAGGAAAACACACATTAGAGAACAAATAAATACCATAATGCTGCACCTCAAATGTCTGGAAAAAGAGCAAATAAAACCCAAATTCCAAAGAGAAGAGGAAATTATAAAGATTAGAACAGAAAATTATGCAATTGAGACAAAAAAAACAATACAAAGAATTGATGAAACAAAAGCTGGTTCTTTGAATGATTCAATAAAATTGATAAGCTTCTACCTAACCTTTCCAAAAAGAGGAAAGAAAAAACTCTAGTTCAAGCAATAAAGAATGAAAAGGGTGAAATTACCACAGATTCTATGTAAATTCAGAAAATCATCAATAGCTATTTTTAGAATCTTTACTTTCACAGAATCAAAGACACGGAAGAAATGGGAAAATTTCTAGAAAGGTACAAATTAACAAAACTGAATCAAGAAGGTATAAGAACTCTCAATAACCCAATAACAGCCAATGAAATTCAAAAAAAAAAAAAAAAAAGTCCAGGCCCTGATGGATTCACCACTAAATTCTACAAGAAATTTACAGAAGATATAATCCCAATACTCCTCAAACTCTTCAAGAAATTGAAAAGGAAACAATTTTCCCAAAATCAATCCTTGAGGCAAGTATTAGGCTGATACAAAAACAAAAGAAAGGCGCAAGTAAAAAAGAGAACTACAGGCCAATTTCTCCCATGAAGTTAGAGGCAAAAGTCCTCAATAAAATCCTATCAAATAGAATACAGCAAATCATCAAGAAGATTAAACACCTTGACCAGATAGGATTCATCTCAAGGATGCAAGGATGGTTCAACATGCACAAATTTATAAAGGTAATACACTATATCAATAGGGTCAAATTTAAAAGCCACATGAACATCTCAATTGATGTAGAAAAGGCTTTTAACAAAGCCCAACAATTATTCATGTTCAAAGTCTTATGGAAAATTAGAATAGCTGATAAGAGCCATCTATGACAATCTAACTGCTAACAAAACTCTAAATGGGGAAAAATGTGCTTTCTATGAAAGCCTGGGACAATGTTTTCTCTGTAGGTGACTATCCTTAGGCACACTAAGTATCGTTGATCATTTTCCTCTGTGGTCTCGTATTCTTAAACAGAAAATGTGTGACACCATTGAGTCACAGGATGTTGTAGCACAGTTTCTCTTATGACCTGAGTCCTCACTGACCTTGAAAGGCTAGGGTCAAAATATTGGCTATCCTTGTAGCCCTTCTTTTTCTCTAATTTTGTGGTCTGCAGACTTAAATTGTATACGTCTGTATATACAAAATAATTATGATAGATATACACCTATTTTCTCTTAGTTAAACGAGAATAAATATTTTTATCAATAGTATTTATTATTATTTTTTTCTTTTTTTGAGACAGGTTCTCGCTATACACTTGAGGCTGGCCTTGAGCTCACTTTTGTAGCCCAGGCTGGTCTCGAACTCTCACCAATCCTCCTGCCTCAGCCTCCCAAGTGCTGGGATTACAGTCATGAGCCACCATGCCCAGCTACCAATAGTGTTCAGACAAGATATTATGTTGGCATCTTGTACTCTGAATAACTACTACAAAGACAATAATATGGAATATATTAATTTTTTTTTAAACTTTATGTTATGCCTGGTTCAGCCTGCCCTGGGGATGGGGTTGACAGCCTTCCACCATGTTATACTTCTTGACCTGTAGCTCTTCATATATATTATGGTTGACTCATCCTGCCCTGGGTTGGGGCAGGCCCAGCATGTGGTACTGGGATTGAACCATGGTCTCTGTGGTTGCCTAAGCTTGCCTGAGCAGGTGTTTTAGACCACTGAGATATCTCACCAGCCCACAATGTATTAATTATTATAACTGTCCTGTTAACCTGCTTTGGAATTGTCTCATTGCTGTTTCTTTATCATACCATGCCTTCACCCACCTTATTCTCCAGACCTGGCGCCATGCTCCTTCTGGTTCATTCCTACATCAAAACTGTTATGAAGCCGGGCGTGGTGGCTCATGCCTGTAATCCCAGCACTTGGGAGGCTGAGGCAGGAGGATTGGTGCGAGTTCAAGACCAGCCTGGGCTACAAAAGTGAGCACAGGACCAGCCTCAACTGCATAGTGAGACCCTGTCTCAAAAAGACAAAAAAAAAAAAAAAAAAAAAAAAAAAACTGTTATGAAAGGTAAACACGGTGAAATGATTTAAGATACTGAAGCTCACTACACACAACTAAAGAGATGCAGGTTTGCTTCACAAAGTAGAGAAATGGGATAAGTATATGTAAAATAAGGGGAAATATTTTATGGAGGATTGATGGCATTGTAGTGTAGCTGTAATGAGTTTTCAATACATATACACATATTTGACCATGTTCATAGTATTTTGATCACATTTCATGCAAGCTAGAGATTTCAAATGCATGCTTTGAAAATGTACTGTACCTTTTTATTATATTGCTCTTGTACATAGATCTTTTTTTTTTTTCTTTTTTTTAGTTTTAACTTTGGAGACTCTATTTGGTGCTAGAAGTTTTGAGAATGTTTCGGCAGTGTCACCACTCTCATTAGCTGGTACTTTGATTACTTAGACTTATGTTCAGGTCCTGATAGAACTTTTATAACCTTCAAAGTACTTTATTTTATCACTGGAATTAGCAGTTTGCTGCGAGAGTTATGGGAGGCTGTGTTGAACTGTTGCTAGAAACAGGTAGTATTAATGATCTTTTCAAGTTTTAAAAGTGCAAGAAACAGCTAGGGGAATGTGGATGTTTTGGAACAACACCAAATTATGAATTGCCTGCTGATTTTCTTATTGATCTTATTTGCTTTTCTGCTTGTTCCAGAAAAAAAAAAAAAAAAAAAAACTATGTAGAGAATAAAAAGAGCATAGACTAATATCTCACCAAGAAGGGTTCAATTTAAACTTCACTTTCTTTGTTGTCATTGTTTTCCAGTAATTCAGGCTCAACCAGACATTAGGATCACATGAAAGTGTAAGAGAGCATTGTAATATTGGAGTTGACAGGCATAATTTTGACATGTAGAAGTCACTGGAAAGGAAAATAAAAATAGAAATTCACAAGCGAAAATATTACATGAGGGTCATGCTGTCTTCTGCAGAATTATTTGATCCCATGCCCAATATTCTATGCCCAAAATAACTGAATTTAAAGGGTCAAGCGGTCCTTGAAGAGAAAAGGTGAATGTTTGGAGGTACCCCAGAAGTCAAAGTATGGCACAAAAGGCTGCAGCTCCTTAAAACTGAAAGTGAGTTAGATGTAAGTCTCGGCAGCAAAGCTTTGGGAAGACTTGTATCAGTGAAATTCCAGAAGAGATGGGCCTTGAATTTTGTTGTTATGATCATGATATCTTTCGTAGAGCTTCTCATTCCCTCCGTCTTTCCTGAAAATCACTATCTTCAGAGCCCCCTTTTGTCACAGTTGTCTCCATTAAATTGGTTTCAAAATATTGGCAAAGATTTATCAGTCTACAAGAACCATGGAAATCTACATTTAATGCTCCTAAGTCTAGAAAATGATATGATAAAGGAAGCATTCTGACCTCTACTCTTACTAGAACCTCTTCAGGATTTTTGTTTTTTAATATACACCATGTAGATCTATGGGAAAGGGTGGAAAAATGTATGATTTTGAAGCAACAAGAAATATTTATAGTTTTTAATATAATAATAAAGTTCTTAACTTGTAACAAATATTATTTTATATATTAATTTTGTTATTTACATGCAGTTTTTCCAAGTAGCTGCTTAAGAAAATTACTTTGAAAGTTTCTGAAATTCTGTATTTTTGAAGTGGCTCCAAAATTACTGAAGAAGTTACACAAAAACCCCATCACTGCCTCATAGCTTTAGGTTTTACAGCTTTAGTTTTGTCAAAAAAAGCCAAAAAAATAGGCCACTGAACTGAACACAAAATAATATGTATGACACCAGCTTACAGTTGTCTGCTTTTACTTAAACTTTGTCTCATTCACGAGAGACGTATGTTACATATTTTACTTCTCGAAATAATTTCCGAATAAAACTTCCCAAAATGATGTTAATAAACTCACCTTGACTTCTTTTTAATATTTCCATAAGATTACAAGGTAACTTCTTCAATAAACAATATTTATTTAGTGCTACCATATGACACTAGTAATAAACTTATGAGCAATGTGAGTCTAAGAATATATCAGCCATACAGCCTTCAGTTAATGAACCCAACTTCTAGTATTACTTTGTTATTTATTTATTTATTTATTTATTTATTTATTTATTTATTTATTTATTGTGGAACCGGGGATTGACCTCAGGCCCTTGCACTTGACAGACACGCACTTATTCTACTGAGGTACCTCCATAGTCCCTTAGTATTACTTTAATGAGAAACATAGCATGATATTTAACATTTTCCATATACCATGTCATCTTAACTACTTTACATAAATACATGTATTGATCCCTCTATGTTTTAATTATTCTGGTACTATAGGAAAATATATACATTGACCAAAGGAAATTTCAACATGGAAACAGCACAAATTCAGTCCAGCTTGATTTTAAACATATCTTTTCGTCTAGTTTTTGGTGTCAGTACTGACAGGGTATGTCTGTTATTGTGTTTTAGCATCTCACCCATCCTAATGACCATGGTGACATCTGAGGATATGTTATCAACCTTTGCAATTTACCATCATTTCCCTATCAATATATAATATTCTCGATGCACCAGAATTTTGCTTTTATTTTATGATTTGTTTTGCTCTTTTAATTGCATTTCTCTGAAACACAGTTTCAGTGTTATTAAAGGAAACATTTTAAGGTTAACTAAGCTGAGAGGATGAGAAAGGAAGGAGCAAAGAAAAAATATCGTGGTTTTAAATTAAATGACTTTTCTCTCTGGAAAAATTACAAAGTTTTATTTTTTTTCAAATAATTGCCTCTACAATCTTAGAAGATTTGTATGAAATCGCTGTCAGATTTTACCTATAGGTTTTCTATTATGTCATATTTCAGTTAACTTTTCCCCAGCACTATTCCACCACCATATTACTTTCAAATGGAAACATGTTTAGTATTCAATAAACTATATCCATCTTAATTCACTACATTTTGGTAATCCAATATCTTAGAAATTTTATACACTTTGGTGAAAATATCCCAAGCAAAATACAGCACATTTTTATTCTGCCAAAATGTTTTCTACACAGTCTATCCAATAAGATTTTCCTAGTCTCACTCATATATTCATATGCTATTTTTATTACCAATGCTATATGATGATTTATATATGATTAGATAGCATATGAATGGAACAAAGAACTAATTCCTCTTTCTTTGTCCTTATTCTTTTCTCATAAACCCAGCCATGTTACAAGCTCAGACAGCTCAGTGGCGTAAGCACCTGCCAGCCACGCACAAGGTCCCGTTTAATCCCCAGTACCACAACTTTCATGAGTATCAATAATGACTATCTATTGATAGTTTATTATTAATTTATTGATGAGCAGTACTTCATAATATAAGCTACTTATAATTTATTTCTCAACTATCTTGTTTATGGATTTCTAAGCCATTTGAAATTTTTGATTTGATCGAGCTACAAAGAAGGATCTCTGTTAAGGCATGTTTTCAGTTGCTCTTGGATGAATTTGAATCAAACTGTTAGGCACATAGTAAAATGATACTTAATTTCATCAGAAACTCTAAAAGAGTTTTCCAAAGTGGCTATAATCAATTTTACAATCCTTAGAAGTGTGAATCCCACCCATCTTTGTCATATTTCATTTGACCATTAGTCCACATGTCTTTCCATATTTCTTGTATTTCTTCAGTCTTTTTTCCATATTCCATTTTACTCTCTTCTTACTGAAGAATCTCTTGAGATTCTAGAGATTCCTAAATCCTCATTCTTATTCAAAACTGAAGCAATAAACGGGAATGAACACTTCATTTTGCCAGATGTGGTGATGCCTGTAATCCCAGCACTTGGGAGGCTGAGGCAAGAGAATTGCTATGAGTTTAAGGTCAGCCTGGGCTACATGTTTAATTCAAATCTACAAAAGGAGACCCTGTCTCAAAACAAAGCAAAAAGAAAAGGAATAAAAGAAAACAGACTAAAGGAACAACAATAAAACAAAATTTTATAGACAAAAATGATCAAATAATTATTTATTTTAAACCAACTAAGTGTCCATATGGCCTTTGAGGAAAATCTCCTAAATGGAAGCTCCTTTTCCTCACCCTGAGTGCCAACCATGTGACACATACAGTAAATACTACCCTAGCTCTGAAGTGACGGAGAAAAACATAGGTGAATGGAGAATGGAGTATTTACAGGAAAGAAAAATTTGCCATTGGCTGTGAAAATAAATCAGCATGAATGGAAATGGATGGAATTCTTCAGAGAAAAGTTCCTTGCTGCCATTTTGGGTGGATAATTCTGTTTCCTAGATGCTGAAGTGGGGCAGGTAAAGAGCTACAGGACTTGTGTTTGCTGTGCATTTTGCACTGAATCATTACTCCTTTTATATCTCAGCATTCTGCCTCTCTGTATGGTGAACTAAAGATCTAGAGATTTTCTGGTTAAACCCCTACACACTACATCTCTTGTCTACTGCTCAAGTAGGAGAGAACCAGTAACTGTATCCACAGTAAGCCTGGTTATGGATGTAGGGGTGAGAATCAGGAGAACAAAGTGTGCACAACACACAATTCTGGAAAATTCTTATGCTTCCCATACTTGCCTCAACGTGAGCTTCTGTTCTACTAGGCTCTGATGAATGCATTGATTTCTTTTCATGGATTAGTTTCCATTCGTGGCTCCTGCATGAATTCAAGTTTATTTTTCCTCTGATGGAAAGTTCTACGCTATTGTTTGTCCATCTTTTTTCATGTATTGAAATCATAATAGATGATTCTTACTCTCCTGACATGTATACTTTTGCTTTGTTTTCTATTTCCTTGTTATGTGGGTTTAATATGTTTTTGATTTTTGCCTTTACACGGTTCCGCCCAGACGGCTCCAGATGCACTGCACCACAGGGACTGGGAGATTGGAAACACACCTTGAATACTTCCTTAAGAGCCCAGGCAGTGTCGGTGAAGAGCTAGGCTTAGCGGCGCTTATCCATTCATTTTCAAGAATATTTAAAACATTGCATTAGAAAATAACAAAGGAACTTCAGAACTATAGATGAGGGGTGGAACACATATCTATCATCACTGAGGTTTTGGAGGGTAAAAGTTCAAACAAAGGATACCTTCACCTTTTAAAATGTAAATGAATTGCAACCTCAGCGTAATTTTCTCCCACTATCTTTGAAAATCTAAACGCAGGCTCACATTTTTTTCCTTCATTCTCTCAGAAGGGCTTTGAAAACCCCTAATTATAGATTTTATTAAAGCAAAGTTACTAACAAATACTGCGATAGAAGAATATTTAAAGGTTTAAAAGATTGCTACCCAATATATCTTAATTTCAGACTGACTCTTAGAACATTGTTGAAGTTTCTCTCTGACAAAGATAAAGACAAGTTATAAACTAAGCATATTGGAAATAACAGGGAAGAGCAGGGCTGACAAATTATTGATGCTGTAGGAGGTAATGAAGGAAGGATGTGCTAAAATGACAGTTGGATCACCTGGCTGTGCATGTGATTGTTGATGCGTATGATCAGAGGGAAAATGTCCTGCTGGAGTCCAACATATATGAGGACTGGATGACGGACTAGTGTCTGCAGGCAATAAAGAAATAAGAGGACACCCGTGGTTTCCATCAAGAAGAATTTGGCAGAGGAGATGTACTGAAATAAAGAGATCACACAAGGCAGTAGACCCTGAGTGCCAACCATGTGACACGGACAGTAAATACCATCCTAGCTCAGAAGTGGCCAAGAAAATCATAGGTGGATGGAGGATGGAGTCTTTGCAGGAGAAAAGAAAAAATGCCATTGGTTATGAAAATAAATCAACATGAATCAAAATGGATGCTTTACATTTTGTAGACTGTAAAGGGACTGGGCAGATATGGCATCATTATCTTTGCATGAAGATTTTGTATGGCCGTTACATTTTGGCTAATGCTAAGAGATATATACTTCATCAATGTCTAGTAGAGAGCAAGTTTTCTATACAGTTTTATAGTGAAAGCATGGCTTCCTGTTTTATTTATATACTTATATGGTCATCTTTGGTGCAATTATAATGAATGTCCAAACTTGTGGAGCTTGGCAGATGGAACCAGTATTGTATGTAATTTGGGTGTCTTCATTTAAAAGCAAGATTTCCTATGGAGAATATGAATTAGGAAAAAAGTTTAATCAGTGAAGTGCTGATGAACAAAACATTTCCTGATCTGTAGCATTTGCCAGATTTCAGGCTACTGGCTCAGCTTTACTGAGTTCTAACCTGGGAACCATTGAATACAATGGGCCACCCTGAGCCAGTATAATCTTGCTGCCCCTCCCTACCAAAGCTGTCAGACTTTCAGATTCCCCCCAGTGAGAAGTGGAGAAGGATAATGCTCAACCTTTTATTTTATTTCTTCTCTTTCCATTCTAATCCTGACTTAGTCTTACCATTTTTCTTTTTCAGACATTTGTCTCTTGGGACAACAGTATGAAAGTCAGAGATTCTATATCCCAATATGTATCTTGTTCATTTAGGCTGTCAAATGCAATTTAGATTGTTATTGAGAACAACAGTGTCGCCTTGCTTGAGCAGACATCTGGCAGTGATGTGAGGAGCAGAGGAGAGCTGTGTCAGGACCTCCAGCACTATGAGGCAGTGGTGCAGGTGGTGCAGCTGTTTATTATGCGGCCTCTCAGATGCGAGAATGTCACCCTAGGGTCCCTCTTCTGAAAATAGAGGTAGCAGTTTTCCAGTGAGTTATAGCAAACAATCCATAACTGCATAACTTAAGAGCCATGCTAAGATCCAATTGAGTATATTTCATGTCCTTTAATGGACCTACAGAAAACTTCATACAGATGTCTACCACCTTTAGTTTCAGCACCACTGGGTGGCATGGTAAAGTAAGTCCCTGGTTTATGAGCATTAGAGTTGTAAAATTCCAGACACCAATGGACCTTGCATTATGTATATGTGACCAAGTCACAGAAGTGCCTCATCTGTCTGCGGGACATTGTCACCATTTTCCTGCTGTGTGTTTGTTGAACAGTACAATAGTGTACAGAGTGCAGTGCTTAATCAGGGACCACGATGTCTAGAAACAAGAGGAGAAGCAGTGGTGATGTGGGTGTTTAGCAGTTTTATCCTTTACAATGTTTGTTCATTCTAAAAATTATGTAAAACTCACTTTGTTAGACTTAGGAGTGAGCTGGACTTACCAATAAACTGGATTTATGGGCATGCTGCTGGAATGTTTGCAAGTCCAGTTTTGCTGTACTATTGCTAAGAAAGTCAGGTATTTATCCAGAGACACATGAAAAAGAGTTTGCAAACAGGGAGTAATAATCCCCTTAGAGCCAGTTTTGCGTATGCAACCAAGGTGCAATATTCAGGTATGATGAGGGAAGAGCTAATTCTCTCCAGATGCCCTCCTTTATCTTTAGGAGTATCTAAAAGTCTTAGTCATCACATAGTGTTGACCATTTTCCTGCCATCTGGGTTTGCTCCTATTCTGTCAGCCACCAAACCTGGAAGAGTCCACAATAAAGTAGAATGACTGATGGCCAGGAGGTTGCTGAGGACACCCTCATGGAGGAGCCTCACACCCACTACAGACAAAGCCATCCATGTCATGCATTCTTTCTGCGGATACAGCTACAACGTCATTGAAAGTTTGTAACTTTGCAACATCCCTCAGATTTGAGGAAAAATATCCAAGCATTATTTTAGTTATTGTCTTTCTCTTTTATTGAGAGCTTTTTTTTTTTTTTTTTTCCAAATCCAGTAATCATTCCACAGGGTGAATGAGTCCAGGGGGCAGAGGACTTAATATTCCTTTCATTCTGGGTATTTTGCTGGAGTCACACATGTGTGTCTTAGGCCTTCTCTTTTCACCATGAGGACTTTATGATTTCTTCACCTTCTGATCATGAGTATCATCTGACACTTCTTCAGTAGGCTACTTGGATATCATAACTGTTACAAACAAACAAACAAACAAGCAAAGAAAAAAAAAGAAAAGAGAAAGTCCTAGTTCATTACTTACAAGTTTACCTTCCTCATTAACATTAGGAAATGATTGCTCCAAAGCCGCTGTCCTGAAATAGCTGTGCCCTGTGTTCAAGACCCCCAAAATCTTCAAATAGGAAAGCACTCACTCAAGATCAATATAAATAAACATCAGTGGTTGAAGGCAGAAATGTAGCAATAGTGCCACATTTAAAGTGCTGGGGAAGATAGTATAAGAAACAGAAGCCAGAAGTCAGACACTGGACTTATGAATGTGTGCCAGTTGAGATAAGCAGAATGGCTGAGCAGAAAGGGCATGAATATTATTACAGAAACAGAGATGAGTTTTGTGAAGTCCCAGTTAAGTTAATGAAGTCCAGTGTGGTGAGAATTGTGAGCCATATACAGGTACTTACTTCAGCAGGGCCCTGCTCATATCTGAGTGAAAGGCTTCCTCTCTGCAGGGTGTCCACAATGCATGCCCAGAGCCACAGTGGATGGCATTTTGCTGGGCCATATCTTGTTAGAACTTCATCACAGGCGATGACAAGGCAAAGGTGCACTAATTACATTTATGAATAACCAAACCTAATAAAGTAGGACATGCCTTTAATTATAGTCATTTAATAGTAGTTTTATAATTTAATTATAGCTTTATATAATCTAAGCTTGAGTTAGTTAAATAATAAAGTAGCATTTTACCTGTTGCATATGCAGGAGGTTTGGGAAGCTTTGTTCAGTACTTCTAAATTATACTGAGTGTGAATCTATAAATAATATATATACAGTAGATGTTTCTCAAGAGTATTAAATTGTACTTCATATTGTCCTTAAATGTACAGTTTTTTTTTTTTTTTTTAGGCTCCTGGATATACAGAGCCATAGAACCACCTTGAATGGCATGCTTTTATACACAAATCTGGATTTCATTAATTTATTGATCAGTTCTTCCCCAGAGACTCAAGGAATAGATTATCTCTGGACATAGCTCTGGGATGAGAAAACTGTAGTAATTATTTTTTTTACATTTGTTATGTATTAGCTTTATGATTTTACTTGTACCTGGAAATTTCCAAAGAAAGACACATAAAACCCATTTTCTGGTGCTGCACCCAGAGATGGGGCTTGTGAGACAGGAACAACAAACGCTCATTTGGCAGTTGCAAATGGTATTTGCAAAAGTCAATGACAACACTGAAAATTGTATTCCCTGGTCTCCTGGTAGCATTTTCTTGCGCCAGTTTTATAACTGTTGTCTCCTTAGAGAGTCTTTTTACTGCCTGGTACAAAGTTCATAATTGCTCTATGTTTAGGTAACATTCCTCCCACAGGGAATCATAGCTGGTAAAAATGTTTCCTCATATTAAGGATGCCTGCATGTTTTTTGTTTGTTTGTTTTGTGGGATTGGGGTTCGAACTCATGAGCTTGCACTTACCAGTCAGGCATGTATACCACAGAGCTATCTCCCCGGCCTCAAGGATGGGGCTGTGTTAGCCAATTTTCCAAATGCCCCATTCCTGGTATTATACTTCCAACTTTTCATCTTGCTGGAAAGACGGGAGTACTATCAATTCCATTTTAGTGTCTAAGGCTCACAATAACTGGTAGTGGGAATGATGTGGAGGGTTTTGTACATAGAAGACTCTTTCAAAGCTAGTCTTGGTAGCTTTGATGAGATAGAGGAAGAGAGCAGGATGAAATAAAAATTGGAATAGTCAGAACACACCATACAAATACATTCTCATTATAGTTTGTGGACTAATAGCCAGAAAGCCAGCCAAAGGATCATGTTTATTCTATGAAGGAATGACAATGAAATAAGCTATTTTGATTTTGAGATTTCTCATCTCAACTCCAGAAAAAAATGTCTAGAGTTGGAGTTGCTTTTCTTTTGAAAGTCACTGAGAAATTCTAATTCAACTCCCTCATCCTATGTGTGGTAGATAGGAATACTACTTCTTTGAATATTACTTCTCAACTGGGATAGGTATCATATTTTCTTTTTTTCTCCCTAGTAATATCAGGAATCTTGTATTGTTTTCTCCTTTATTTAGCTTGAAGGAAAAAATGGTGTTCAACAAGGCAAAGATGGCTGAGTGCAACAGCAAACCTTCATTTCCTAAGGGAACTTTTGAGATTGACTAAATCACTCTCAATTTGCAGCTATGTTTTTCTGTCATTTTTCAACATGACTAATTGACTATGACAGATGTCACCCAAGTTCTTCACCTCAGCCTATCCTAATAATAAGACAGAGGCATAGTAAATAACTTCTGTGATGAAATGGAAAGATAACTTCTGTGATGAAATAGAAAGACTCCATGAGTGTTTTGCTTTACTCATTTTCTAGTATACGATGTCAGTTAATTATTGAGAACCATTTGCCATGTAAAAGCAAAAGCCATTTTGATCATTTTCTTTGATTTTTCCCTACAAACATAATCTGTTGTTTGTTTGTTTGTTTTGAACACAAATGTAAATCTCCATGGTTGTTGCAGTGTGTGTACCTATACAAAAAGTCACATACAGGATAGTGTGCAACTTATAGTCAATAAGAACACACTCCCTATAATAGAAACATAGTTGTGTTTGTGTGAGGAGAAAAATACCATTGCTTTTCTATGAGTTTTGGTTGCTATGTTAAAAGAGAGATTTTGAAAGTATTAAACTGCAAGTATGTCCCTTTTTCAATTTCACAAGAAAGAAAAAAAAGTTAGAATATCTGCATTGTTTCAAGAGATAACAGTCAGACACCTCCTAAATATAAATGTCTAAGTCCACTCAGACATGGTTGCATAAAATATAGATTGAGTCTGTAGTGACTAAAACAAATCAAAGGTCACCAGGTAGTGCAAGTAAGACCAGGGATGGAAAGTAAAAAGAACTGCAGAAACTGTCGAGGCTGAAACTGTGGAGGTTCTGTCTGTTGATTATGGTGGTAGTATTTTGATTTGCATATCTGTCACAACTTCTCAAATTGAATGATTCTAAATGGGTACAGTTTGTTGAATAGAAATCAAAGCCTGGCCAGGTCTTCTTTAAAGAGATGATCTATATGTCAAAATTTAAACACTATTTTAAAATTCCCTTGTGCTTACCTAAGTGATTAATTTAATTATTTTTGTATTTTAGGGAAGGGTCTACAGCATGTTCAGTGTCTCACTACTAGATCAGACTCATAGTTATCCGCCTATTTACAACTTCTCAAGACCTAGAGTTACAGGCACGTGCCACCAGGCCCAGTCTCAGCTGCCATCTCAGTGCCCCCGGGGCAGGGCCAGCAAGGCAGGCCCTGGGAATGAACCCCAGGCCCCTATGCCTGCTTGCAAGTGCTTTAGTCCACTGAGCTATTTGGCTGGCCCTTGCTTTATTTTATTGACCAGAGATCGAAGTATACTCAGAGGAAATATGGTCACTTGGGACAACTTGGACCCACCCAATGCAGCTATTCATGAAGCAACTGTGAAAGGTTTTATTCTCAAATAATTCCTTTAAATAAAGAAATATTTTTAAGTTTATAACCACATGTTTAAGAACAATATAATGACTAGTGTGACTCAATAGTATATAAGCAGATTATGCTAATGTACATTGAAAATCTATTTCAATTGCTCTGGCTGGAGGCATGCATGAGCTCAGGTTCACGTCAGGCATAGCTGTGCATAGCCATAAGGCAGGGAAGGAGTTAAGTTACCTCTCACTAAAGTTGTTGATTTCCATCTTCCTCATCAGGAAAATAAGACCTATAATTTTCAAAATGAATCCACCTTCTTGAACAGTGACTGAATAAAAAAAACTGAGCATTTTAATAATTAGCTATTCAAATTATCATACGGTTGTCTACTGTTCATAAAATCAAATATATAATATAAAATAACATAGATCATAATATTAGTTACAGATGTCAGCTTCCTCCTTTTTTTTCTGAAGAAAAGGTGTTAATGAATTACTCTAGACTGATTCCTGACATAATTGCCAGGATTGTACAATATATCATTCTACATCAATGCCAGCAAATTAGCATCTGTGATTCATACAGTGGTAGCTTTCCTAATTTTATCGTGCACTAAATACATGTTGTTTAGGTTTAGCAAATAACAGGTGTCGCTATACCTTCTAGGCTGGCAAGAATTTATACTTTTGCCATTGAATTAGTGAATACTTCAAAGATGACACTAACGATATGTTTGTGGGTATGCAGGAAAATAAGGCTGTAACTCTGACAGACTACTAAATACTGCACATGCATCTATAATTTCAATCTGAGAAATATGACTTTAATAATTCTAGCTATTTTTTCTCTCTAAAATATTTTTGTGGCAACTGTATGAAACTCACCACTTAATATTCATTTTCTAATACTGAGAAGACAGCTACAGATAGTGTCAGTGGAAGTTGTTTATAATATTCTGTGCATTTGTATGTACCATGTATAGTCTTTACATATAAGAGGTCAAGTTGCAGACCTGCTCCACCACTTTATTTGAGACTTTGGAAGCATTTCTGACCTACTGGAAGCTTTCAGCAATGCAAAATTATTCATTATTGTATAGTCTACACAAACAGATTTATGTAACAAGTTGTTCATTTGGCTCATTAAAAAACAAACAAACAAACAAAAAATATTAGTGATACAGTTCCTCACCGCTCAATAACATCTGTGTTATTTTCCCAACCTAAACTGCTCTGGTGGTGCTGGCCTCTCAAAATAAAAACTGACAACAGAGTGTGTTATAATTATGCAGTGTTCCTGCAGGATCAAAAAGTCATGCAGCTTCATGTTAATTTGAATGAAAGAAGGAATGGCAACTTATGTAATTGTATTAGCTTTTAAGAGGCCACAAGTACTCACACGGAAGACGAAAGTGGGGTGCCGTCAGTAAGTCCCACCTTATGATCTAATACAGAGGTCATTTTGTTTGTTTTTCTCTTCTACATCTCTTTCATGCTTCCAGTGAGTCAAGTAGCCTCTGTCTTCTTCATAAATTTAAGTTCATTTGATTTTTAAGGTGGTCCTCAGAATTAATTGCTGCTTTTATAATCCATTTTATAAGTAAGGATACTGGCACCTACAGAGGTGGAGCAATTGAAGCGTGGACACCTGTGGCAGGGGCAAAGTATCTCTGGAGTCTGTGTTATCCATGTGCTGTGCTGCATGTCGCTGCCATGCATGACCCATCTTCAGCATGTAGGTCGGAAACATGGGACAATGCGATGCCTGCACTATCTTAGCAGATTTTCTTTTTCCTATAGTGGAATGATTGATGCAGATAAAGAATACAGCCTCCTTGCTCTGTAACAGCTGCTAGTGCCTCCCCTGTCTGACCACATTAACTCAGAGCTCCAAAGGGCAAGTTTTCTTGTTTCTTTCATTACCATCACCTGAGGTCCTGCCTGATGCATAAAAGTTCTCAACAAAAATATTTTGAATGAGTAAACTGTCAGATGATTAGATAAATGAATATATATACATATATATATATATATATATATATTCACTCATTCATCTAACATTCATAAAACATTTTTGAATATAAGATGGAGAGCCAGTTAGATAGCTCAGTGGACTAAAGCGCCTGCTTAGGCAGAGCACAGGCGTCAAGCCTGTTGTGTTAGTCCCACCCACTAGTGTACACTGGGCCAGCAATTGAGACTGAGCATGGTGGCATGTGCCTGTGATCCCAGCGCTTGGAAGGCTGAAAACAGGAGGATCACTATGAGTCCAAACTACATAGTGAGACCCTGTAGATCCTGTATGAAATACAAGAGAGGGAGGGAGAGAGAGAGAGAGAGAGAGAGAGAGAGAGAGAGAGAGAGAGAGAGAGAGAGAAAGAGAGAGAGAGAGAGAACAGAAAGATGAAAGAATATAACTCATACAAAAATGTTTTGTGTTTTTTTTTTCCTTTAGTGTTATTCAAAGAAACTTCATGTAAACTATTTCAATCTTGGTGCAACAGATTTGCAGCTATAAAATATATATTAGAAAAACATATGATAAAATTCAAATTACACACGTTTGTATCTATATAGGTTACTCTTAACTCAGGTTAATTTGGCAGAGATGAAAATGAATTCTTATACGGAAATTATCTCAACATATTTTAGAATGATGTTTCCTTATGGAAGGCATTTCTATGAGTGGAAGCTGAGGAGCAGAATGAGGAATCAGTAGAATGTGGTGTTGGAGATGGTTTTGACTTAAAACTGTCCCAAACATACTAGAATGAAAGCAGATCAATAACAAGAGGGGTTAATAGAATTTGGCAGTTACATCTCTGTGCACTTATCTTTATATTTTAAATACATATTTATAGTTTTAAAAATCTAAAGAATTCCATTTTCTGAAAAGACAGATAGGGACTTAAGAAGCACAGCTAATATAATCAAAAGGAATGAATGGAATGAATTGTTCTATAGAGCTCAAGGTATGCTGAGGAATGGGAGGAAGAGCATGTCAATGTATGGTGAGATAGGTGGTTTAAATAGTTATTTACAGATTGAAACAAATAAAGCCAGTGAAAAGGCATTTCACCAAAATGTGTGAAATCAAAATGAATACGATATGTGGTGTTGACTTATTAAAACTATTCCAGCAACTTATTCTCCAAGGAGCTACCAAAAAATTTACAAGAGGTTGTTTTAGATTGAGCAATAAAAATATTTCAACACATATAATAAATTCAGAGGGAAGTGGAACAGAAAGTTTCCTAATCAGCCATTAGGATAAGTTATGAGATTTTTAATAAGCATTCCTAAATTTTACATTTGGTATTATCAGAATCCCTCACATCTTGATACATAATCATCCACAGTGCGACCTCTACCAGAGAAAAATCTACTAGAGTCTTTGAACATTAAGTTGATAATGACAGTTTCTTTTATTCACAATTATTATAGACCAAAATTATAGTATGCTGCCTAATAATTTATGTTTTCTGTCTTTTTATAAACAAGCTAAAAATGGTAAATTTATGTAACACAAAGAATAATAAAGGCCAGACACCCATGCAAAGGTAGTTAGTCCAAAGTAATCGGCAGTGTTTCTGAGGCAATTCACATGAAGTAAAGGACCAACCAGAGTAGAAGTTAAGGAAAATTCAAAATTATTTATGATAGCATAGCAAGCAGACATAAAAGACATCTGTAAAGAAGCTGAATATGCTAGGTATTAGTTTCACCTATTTGCTGGAATAATAAATTGCTATTATTAATTCTATATTAAATTATCTTGAGATTCATCCTATATATTAGTGATCTATAATATTCTTTAAGTTAGCATGAAGGATAGAGTGTAATATATGAATGTGCAGAAACACTATTTTAACTGTCTGGGCTTTAGAGATTTTTCTGGTTGTTCAATATTTCCATCTACATTCCTAGTACACACATTTGTTCTTCAAACTATTTTTTGTTTTAGATTCCCTGAGGCAAGTGTTTTACTAATATATATTTTCCATTCTTTCCATAATACATTTATAAAAAGGGAAACTTCCTCACAAGCATATTTAATTTTACAGCCCTAGCTATGCTTTCAAGTCATTTCCTTCTCATTTTTGATAGTGTTTCCCATCTTTCTAAAGAAAACGTGTAGAATACCAAGATATTTATATTTTATCATGTGACATTGGGGAAGAAAAAGCTTTGTCCAACATACTGAATCCCTTACTCAGTCTCCCCTCCTAGGTCAACCAGAGTTGTGTCTAGCATAGTGCCTCTTCGCTAGAATTTTTCATGCAAACTTAAGCATAGGTATCTTCCACCCTATCACCTTTAATTCTAGCTAACAGCTGCTGTGTGAGTTGAAAACTAGAATGGAAGAGGAATGTGCTTGGAATCTACTGCACTGTTCCTTAGGCTGAAGCATCCTGAAACCTGGTGATGCGAAAGCACCAGCATGAATTATAAGTGCTCTAGGTAGATGACATTCTTCAGATGGATGGCTGCGGCATAGTGCTTTGTCTCTTGGGTCTGTTTGGAAGTAGGGTGGTGCACATCCTTTTCAGCCCTCCAAAATTATTCTTTCCACATGGCCTGATAGATGTTAGGCATGACCGTAGTAAGAATTTTGAAACTTACCACTGCCCTTTTGTCCTTGTTCTTTTTTATTCTGAGCATGCAGAATACAGTGCTACACAGCTAACCGATATGCATTTATCTTGTATCTTCATAGTGTGTTTTTCTGCTTTTTGCAAACAGCAGCAAAACATCAATTCTAACCACATGAGTGTTGTTCTTCAACTATAATTAAAACTTTACTCCCTCCATCTTAATTTTAATATATTGGAGAATAATTTCAGATTCATAAAGAACTTAATTATGTTTCACCCTGGGAATCTTTCACTCCATTTTCTCAATTGTTAAAATCTCACATGGCTATGAATAGTTTTAAACTATGAAGTCAACGTCAGTACATTAATATGAACTAGGATTTAGTGGTTACCTGAATTGCAGCAGGTTTTTCGTGCATATCATGTGCTCAGTTCGGATCCAATCCAGGTTACCTCTGCGACTTATTTTGACATTTATTTAACAGTTTCTATCACTGCCTATATCTCTTGACCTTCCTGTGGTAAGAATGTGGGTCCAGTGAGGACAAAAATGTTAGAGCTTTTAACAAAACAAATAGTCCTCTTCAGAATGCATTTTATAGGATCACCACCACTGCTGAAAGCACTCTCCCAATCAGAGTTTGGCCTAAATTTTTGATTAAGGTTTTGAGTTTTTAGAAAGATAATATCTGATATGAAGGGCCATCCTTGCTACATGGTGTCAGTAGGGGACATGACATGACATTAGTGCCGATAACAAATAGTTTAAGAGGGACTGAGCTGTGAAGGCATTTAGAGATCACAGATTAATTGTCCAGAACAGATCAGCAATAAATTCCTACAGTATCCACATTTCCCATCCCTTCCTGAGAGAATTAGACCTCATGAGAGTCCATTCATATTTGGATTATGGCATGGGTTGGTGGCAAAGTCTCCTCTTATTCATCTTGAGTTTTATTTTATAGTAAATGAAATGTCTGGTGAGCCTCCTTACTAAACTACATCACTAGCCCCTTTTGAATTGTGAGGCAGGGCTTGAGTGTCAAATTCATCTGCCTGAGCTCCCAGAGTGCTGAAATTAGGGACATGCATTAACCTGCTTTGGACAAATACTTTCATTCATTCTTTCTTTACTTATATGTACTTAGTACAGGGCCTCACTACATAGCTTGAACCCATAGTGATCCTCCTATTTTCAGCCTCCCAGGCGCTAGTAGTACAGGGGCACACCACCAAGCCCAGTCTCAGTCACCTTCTCAGCACACCCCAGGAGCAGGGCTAGAATGGCAGAGTACTTTCATTCTTGAAGGTGTAGATATGTTTTTTCCTTTCGTTGACATTTAGTATAGTGCCATCATTCTTTTTAATAGAATTAATACTTATTGAGAAAGATATGATATAGAATATTCATGATAATGAAATAAAACCTATTAATTGAATTTTTGCATCTTTTCTAACTCTAGATTTATTATTTCCTATCCATTCTTTGAATGCTATAATAGTTTTCTAATATTTCCTTGCATATTGAAGCTGTTCATCTTTGTCATAGTGTTGAAAATATTGTTCTAGTTTTATATTTACATTTTAAACTCATATGTCCTATTGTTTCACATAAAAGTTACAGTTTTACTACAACCATATTTATTAATATTTTTCCTATTGGTTCTAATTTTTATCATATTCTTAGAAATACCTGCGCAACCAAATAATGAACATATATTAGTCTTTTTTTTTTCATGAGAAGCTTTTAGTTTCTGGAACACTATTCTGTGACCTTGTTCTTCCTGATGCCTTCTTTAGTATAGATGAAAATTACTTATTTCTTTCAGGGTCTCATAGGTAGTAACTTACAGAGCCTGACTTGAAAACAGCAAACCCTCTTACTCTCAGCAGCTGGGGAGTTGTCTTTCACTTGCTAAATATTTAGAGATGTTTCCAACGTTTATTTTCATCCCAACATTATTCAGCTATACTCTTCAGGAATGAAAAAGTCTTTGCTTATTAGAGACAATATTGATGTTTCTAAAGATGGTGAAACATTCCAAACAAAATTGGTGCCATTTGTTTTTCTCCATGTTTTCAAACTCTAACATGTTCAAAAGCACGTTATAGAAATCATCTATTGTATTTATATATTTGTAGCTGTGTGGAATAAGAAAACTATTTTTCCAATATTTTTATACTGGGAAAAATCAGGGACAGCAAGATATGAGTGACCCTAGAACAGGATTCTATTGTTTTAACTCTTAATTCCCAGAATTTCTGAATCATAACATGTTAAGCCCATCTTGCTATGGTCTGAATGTGTTGGTACAAAACTGATATGGACATATAGTTGCCACTGTGGTGGCATTAACAGGTGGAATCTTTCAAAAAACTAAGTAAGTCATCATGCTTTAGGCCACATAAATAATATTTCTACCCATATTTAAAAGAAAAGATTGGAGGGAGATACTTTGTCCTGAGAAGATACAGAAGAAAGTTCCATCTTAATGTCCTCCTTAGACAACAAATCTGCCAGTGCCTTGATTCTGTGCTTTCCAGTTTCTAGAATTGTAAGAAATCAATTTACATTGTATACAAATTTCTCAGTCTGAAACACTGGCTTATAGCACCATGAAGAGACAATGACATAGCTGTTACCAACAAACTGGACAATGTGACTTTCTTTGGGTTTCAAATTTGTCTCAAATTGAGATAAATGTGTTCTAAGGGAGAAATTAGACAGAAAAATGGAGAACAAAACGTGTGTGGGAGTGGGACCCAAGGAGGATGGTATGCATACTTCTCAAGTTGTAGTAGTCACTTTAGAGGTGACCTTATGTGCAGCCTCAATGACAATGGCTATCTACTAAAGGAAAGAGAACACACAGTTTTGTCTCAGTCCACCTGTTTGTTTGTTTGTTTAGTGTGTGTGTTTGAGACAGGGTCTCACTATGCCATTCAGGTGCTCATTTTTGTACCCCTGGCTGGTTGCTGAGCTTAAGTGTACCTGTGTTACTACAGCCTATGCAAAGAGATCGAAAAAAATTGGTTATTATATGAATCCAAGATCAAGGTACTTGGAGGCTTGGTTATTTCCTTAGAGTCTTGTCTTTGAATCCTCTGGAGGGGATGAATACTTTGTTCTCACAGAGTCTATGGAGAGGAGTAAAATGGATAAACTACTGTCAATTACTGTCATAATGGCGGTTTATGGCTCAGGTATCTTCTGAGGGCCCCACCTTCAGGACTTTCACACAGGGGATCAAGTTTCATGTGACTTTGGGAGGAAACAAAAGCTTTCAACCTATAGCAAGTCTTCTCCCCGAGTTCTAATTCTAGGACACTTCAGTTTTACTCCCAGAAATGGCATCCACAATACACACATGTGACTTCTTGATAATTAGAGCTATGTGAATACAGGTCTAACATATGCTCTTGTCGCTAAAGTTGGAGCAAAAAAACAAATTCAGTGTAGATTCATTTGTTATGGTCAGTAAACACTTGAATCCTATATTTTAGAACTCACCATTTCCTGTGTTATATTTGAATCACTCACTACATTTATCAACAATAATTCAGATCAGTAAGAGTTAAGGTAAATAACATATTTAATGACTTTTTAAAAAATTAAATAAGGCTTTCTGGAAGATATGTATTTTTTCTAGGAATGAATATTGCTGCATTTACAGTGTCCAAGGGAAATACATACATTTGATACAAGGTCCCAATTTATGATTATATAATATATTTTTATTACTTAATCATCTCAGATACCTATTGTATGTGTCTAATTTGTGCATTTGAAGTATGAGCACTAGGCCCAGGCCAGTAAGCTTCTTTCATGGTTCACAGTTTCACAATCATTGCCCTCACTGTTGAACACTTACAAAGAAGGCATGGACACTCACTTTACCTCGGCTACAAAGGCTACCTGCTCAGCATCCTCTTCCAAGGGACTGGAACAACATTAGTCAGACTCCTTCTGTTTTTCTTTGGCCTCTTTTCTCTGTCTCTGTCTCTGTCTCTGTCTCTGTATCTGTCTGTCTGTCTGTCTGTCTGTCTATCTATCTATCTATCTATCTATCTATCTGTCGCTTCTTTCTCTCCCTTTATCTGATGCTTACAGCATGGAGGAGCAGCTCCTGCCCCCAAAGAAAGATGGATTCCAACATGCTTCATATGTTTTCTATGCCCTCTGTTGTTTTGGGGTAGCTTCGAAGTGGTGACATAAAACTACTTGTATACACTTAATTGGAATAAACAATAATTTATCTTGGTTTTATACCCTGTTTGTTCCCTTATTGTATTTCTCTATAATTTTCTTTAGTGGCTATAAAATTCAGGGGCTAAAAGGAAGGGGTTGGAGCCAAGTGTACTGCCCATACACAATGAATGACCCACATGCCCATCTGCCAGTGCATTCTTGGTCTGTGGCCCCTCCTCTAATACCCAGAAGCACCCTTCCCTTCTGAAGCATATAGTTTAGTGAGCCTGTTATTCTGAAGCTCTAGGGCTCAGAGAAATTGCAAAACATCAAAACCAGCCTATCCTGGAACTGAACATTTACATAGCTACCCTTATTCTATACCTTTAAATCCATTTGTGTGTGAGTGTGGGATGTGTGCGTGCATGCGTGCGTGCGTGCGTGCGTGTGTGTGTGTGTGTGTGTGTGTGTGTGTGTGTGTGTTACCAGGAATTGAACTCAGGACCTTGTGCTTGCAAGGCAGGTGTAAATCCATTATTTACAAGTGCATTTTGACTCCTCTAGCAGAATTGAAAATTTTTCCTCAGTAGAACATACTGAGCCATTAGAGATGATTGAAGCCTTTTCACTGAGTGACTGGCCATCCTAAAACTGTAAAAATAGTTCTGCAAAATCTCTCCTTCAGTAAAGAGAGTAGCTTAGACCTCTAGTTGTGTCCATATTATTATTTTCAACTTACTATTATTAAAGCTTCTTAACAGAAGCATCTAATTATATGAACCAAAATTAAAATACAATTTCTTCCTAATACTAATTCAGTGTGATTTTTCTTAACAACGCAGCTTGTCAGCTGCGTTTGTAGTAGCTCATCACCAAAGGAAAAGGGGTGGGAAACCCTGCGTCTTTGAGTCTTCACGCAAATCCATATGAGCAGGGCACATGTTCTCTAGATGTTCTGCAGAGAACAAGCTTGCATGGCAGCCTGGGACAAAGCACCATATGGCTAGGATGAGGTGAAGGATGACAAATGCACATGTGGGTGGAGGGCCTGTCACAACTTGTCAGTCTCTATCCCCATAAGAAACACTAGTGACAAGGGAATGGTTCAAATGACACAGAGCGGGCCTTTAGGCAGGAGCAAACATACGCAGTGACTGGGAATTTAGTGCCATGCTCAAGGGAAAGGGTGTACGTGGGGGCTCTGGGTCTGCACAGGAGCTTGGTTCCCCTGCACTGGGGAAGAGTGCAAGGAAGAGGCGTTGATGAGAGGGATGCCTAAGCATCACCTCATGGAGGCCCAAAATAGCGACAGAAAGCTACAGAGACAATAAGGAAGAGAAAGCTAAAGGAAATGGCCTCTTGTAAGAACAGACTTAAGAGATTACAAAATAAATGGTGAAACTGAAGACAGCCTGATAAAGGAAATGGCAATTGACACTGAGGTTCCCAAGTGTTGTCCTTGCACAGAGAGGAAGAACCTTTGTCCCAGCACGCTTGATCTGTTAGATAAACACAGATCTTCCCTGTGACTTTGTAGTGGTGTCCTCAGGTCTTTACTCAGCCATCATGAGGCAGGGCCAGCAGACACAGCCTTTCTGCTTGTGGGATCTGAAGATAAGCAATGAATAAAAATAACCGATCCTTGAATATCAATCAAATGTTAGATGCCGTGAACAATCCTTCAAATCCATTTCTCTTCATTACTTAAGTCTGTATATGCAGTATTTGGCTTAATTTTAAAATGTGACAAGTAAGGCTTAGAGAAAGTAAATAATTTTCCATGTCAGAGAATGTCAGAGGAAAGATTCAACACCCATGCTATTTGAATATAGTGTCTGAGTCAAATCCATCTATTTACATTTACACTGCTCTGGTCATATCTCTGAGCTACCTGTGATTTTTGTTCTGTCTTAGATAAATTCTTTAAAAGTCACTTTTTAAAATAAGAAGCTTGTCAATAAGAGGATGACCAAAGCACACAGTATATACTTCTACATATGAGCTCCATAAAGACTTGAACATAAAAACCTTTAGTCACATTTGTTTGTTTAACTGTCAGCTAAATAGTATTTTTCTCCTCATTTTGTCTGAAAAGACCTCAAACTCTGAGAGCAATAGTTATCTCTGCTAATATGGCAACAGTTTTAAGAATTTGTTTCTCAGTTTGTATTTCTTTGTATACATAGAAAACTCTTACTTGTCAACCTTAACTTGGAAGTGTTTTTAATATGTGATTTTAAGATGAGAATAACATTTCCTAAAACAGAGCCCTATGTTCTTTTTGGGATACAAAGAAAACCCTACATGAAATTCTCAGGCTTCCTCTACACTAAATAAAAGTATCCTTTCTCTTAGGAATGATGCCTCTACTATAGCGCTTTCTACATTATTTGGTACATAGTTAGATTTCAAAACATGTTGTGATATATTTTATCTTCTCCATGTAATCTTAACAGAAATAGTCTTAATCTAAACTTGCATTCCCTTTGACCCTCCTCTGAGTTCAGCTGTATATTCCACTTTATAATTTATAAGCAGATCAATGATGCTGCCATCAGAAACTTGAAGGAATACTTCAGTCTTGTCCCAGAATATAGTTTGAAATAATTGCTTAATGAAGCACTAAAAACAAATTTTCTAGCCACATCCTAATATCGCCTCTCAATGGACTGGCACCTGCTTAGGCAAGGTTAGGCAACAGCAGAGACCATGGTTCGATCCCTGGCACCACATGTAAGGCCAGCCCCACCCCTGGGGCAGCCTGAGCTAGCCATGATTAAAACAAGAAAAAAATGCCTCACTTATTTGCAAATTCTTTCCCTTAGTGAACCCCACTGGATAGCTATTATGTGACAGATGTACACTGACCTTATGAAGTATTCAAATGATGAGCGAACAGTTTAGATTTAGTTCCTACTTTAATTGACTTGTAATTTCATATCAGACAGCAAATTAGATATGTTGCAAACATCGTTCCTTGTCTGGTTTGTGATTGAACAACCTTTCACATGGTGTCTCATCTACAGTAATATGTAGTGAATATACCACAGAAAATTATTGGATGCATAAATTCCTTTTGCCTAAGAAAGCGCATGCAGTATAAAATCCAATTCCATAGCATGACTTCCATGATAACTTGTCAAGGTATTATAAATCACATAGTCCTCTAAAAATGACTAGAAGTGCTTCATTGAGAAAATAGCCTGTGTGTCCAAGCAAAAACACTTCTGAAAACTATTCCTGGAATTAATATGCAAGTAAGTCACTCTCAAGACTTTTGTTTTTGCTATGTATACCATGTGTTCTCCAACTAGTCGCTTGCTCACTGAGATCAAAATTCACAGCCTAAAGTTAAATATTTTCTCAAAAAGATAACATATAGAAACACTGCCATGAATATGGAGAAAAGGAAGCTGTTCTGTACTGACAGTGAGACAACAGTAAGGATGCTCCTCATAAAATAAGAGAGTGTTGTATGACCTATCCGTACTACTACTTAGTGTAAATCCATAAGAACTGAAGTGTGTCCGAGTGATATCTTCATACTCATATTTATTACATTCTTATTCAAAACACCCAAGAAATGGAATCAGCTCCAGTATATATGCATAATGGAATATTAGCCACAGAAATTAATGTAATTCTCCCATTTATTGCAATGTGAATAGTAAAGGAAGATATTATGTTAGTTGAAATAAGACAAACACAGGAAGACAAATATTGCATGCTTTGGCTCATATGTTGGGTTTTTAGACACAGAATGCAGAGTAATCGCCATCAGCATTAGGAAGAGAAGGAAGAGGGATGGAGAGACAAGTTGGGTAACAGGTACCAAATTATGGTTCCATGGGAAGGACATGGGCGTGTTCTAATGTTCTAATGTGTAGTTTGTGACTACAATGCATAGAAATTCATATATTTTACTTAAAAAAGTAAAAGGTGTTTTAAGTTCCTTATTACCAAGTGATGATAAATGTTTAAGTATATGGAAATGAAATTATCCTGAGTTGATCTTATACATTTAATGCATGGATTTAAATTCCACACTGTACTCCACAAGTATGTGTAATTATATTTCCAATAAAAGTAAAACAAAAAAACTTTAAATATTTCTTAATCTCAAGCATAGTAGTAAAACTTGATAGTCATTCAATAAATATTAATTATTTAGCTTTAGATATTAATGCAATAAATTCTTTCATGGAAAATTAAGATTTAATGTGATATTATAGAATATATTATAGCATAGATACTACTTCATTAATTTAAAACAAAATGTTTTAAATTGTTCTTGTTGAAATTTATATTACTTCTTAATTTTGCTATAGTTCCTATAAATAAATAAATAAATAAAATCATAATTTTAAAATTTTGAAAAGAATGTAGAATGATTAATATTCTTTACAATCTTAGGTCATAACAACCAAACTTTTGGAAGGATTATGAAAGTATTTTACGATCTGTAAAATCTTTCAATCAGAATTTAGTTTTATTTCTTTCAAATTTATATAATAAAATACGACAGTTTAGTGTCAGAGAATAGCAACATATGAAGACAGCAATGTACATTGTATCAATTACCGTGGCTGTCCTACTAACCTGTTGTGAAACTGCCTCATTGTTATTTCTTATTCCAAGTAATTAAAACAATTATCCTAATCATGGGCTTGTTAGTCTTCCATAAACAGAATAAAAGTGATCTGTGATCTGTATTCATACATTTCAGTGGCATTAGCTGACAGAAATAAATCTGCTCACTCTTCACAGGAAATTATATATATATATATATATATATATATATATATATATATATATATACACACACACACACACACACACACACACACATATATATATCCATCCCACGGGGCCTATGAGATAGCAAGGCAGACTAAGTGCCTGCTCAGACAAGCTGAAGAAAGCAAGGTCTGGGCTTTGATCCCACACATGCCAGGCTGTGCCAGGTTCTGCCCCAGGCCTGCTGAGCAGGCTTCTGAGACCAGGCTTGGTTGTACATGCCTATAATCCCAGCACTGGCAAGGCTGACAACAGGAGGATTACTGTGAGACTGACCTGTGTACTGAGACCCTGTATGAAATACATAAATTAAAATATCTATATGTAGATAGATGGATATATATATATATATGATATATATAAGATATATATATATATATATATATATGAATATACATCCCTTAAAAATTAAATGTTTCTTTCAATTATGATTTCTTGTTGTTCTTTATCTTTATTAAACCTTCAGGTGATAAAATACTTTAGCTAATTATATGATTACTTAAATTAGTGGCCACAGTACAGAATTTGAGTTAATGACATGAAAAATGAGACAGAGAGTAAAGTCTGCTGGTTTAAAGTTTAGTGTAAATTAAATACTTCTATTTTTACGAGCACACATTATTTTGATACACCTTATAGGGAATGAAGAAAGCATAGTATTAACTAGCTAAGATAAATAAAAGTTAAAAAATACTCTACAGTGATAACTTGAAAGACAAGAATCTTGAAGATTGTGGTGTTATAGAACAATTAACCTAATAGCAATTATTATTAAAATTATTGTTTGACCATATTGAAGTATTATTAGTTTTAGTTTTAAAACTAAATTATTTGAATTCACTACTTTTCTGTCTGGATTTTACTATGATTTTTTAAAAAATTGTTCTTAAAAGAAAAAAAAAATCTATGCTGTAGTGTGGCAAATTCATCTTGTCTTCCCCATGACAGCAGATAAAGAAACTGTAGCCATGGCAACATTAATGGGCTAGAGAGATTAGGGCCAGTCTGGAGATTAGGCCTCCAAGAGCAAAGAAAAAGAGCCATGATTGGTTCTTTATCAGGACCTTATTTGAAGACAAATTACTATTGAGAGAAAGCATGAAGGATTAGCAAGAGCAAAATTTATTTCCCTGTATAAAGAAGCCATTCCTTTCATTCCTTTGTTAAAACTGTGTCCATCCTTTTTAAAAAAAATGTTATGTCTGCTTAGCCTCAAGTAAAGAGTATGTGATTGATTCTATTTGGAGCTTCATCTGGATCATCTGAACCTGAGCCGGCTCTGTGAGAAGGAAGTCCCCAAAGCCTGGGAGAGCACCTCCATGTGCAAACCCATCGGTCCCTGCAGGATAGAAAGGTTGACTCTTTTTTGATGAGGAGACCACGTATGAGTGAGGTGTTCTTGGGGGGAAAGATTTCAAAGCTTTGCTTGTGTTCTTTTCTTAACTTCTTAAAATTGCTCAGGTTTTTCTAAGTCATAAATTGAATTTTTTTTTCTTAAAAAATAGTTAAGTGAATCTTTTTTTATCTTTAAACTGATAAATTATATGGACGACATATTTTGAATAAATTTTGAAGTCATTTCATTTCACCTGGGGTACTGATGAAGCAGGCATTCTTTCTTAATTATAAATTTATAGAAATGAGAATAGTTTGAGGAATGGTTCTGTATGCTTTTTCTTTGATCTGAATTTGCCAAATTGGCTTCTAAAAAGGTTCCCTCATACAAACCAACTGCATTTTGGTGAGGCTGGTTCACAAGAGCCAGTGTAAGTGACATATTAAAAGTCTTGCCACCAGGACAGAGGAAAATTAGGTTTTTATATGTGTATTTCTTTCATTATTTGTCACATTAAACCCTAAAGAAAGGTATTCTTTATTTCCTTAGCTGTAAATATTTTTATGATGCTTTTTTCTCTTATAAGTTTTGTTTATCTTTCCAAAGGAAAAAGCATTTGACTTAAGCCAAGAGGGAAAGTAAGAATTAACTGGCAGATGGGCCTGTTAGAGTGGGAACTGCTTTTGTGAAGGCTCTGGCAGTTTTCAGTAGTTAGACATGGGAAGGACAGGCAGGTTCCATGAGAGCACTGACTTCATGGGTCACTCACCATCCTCTCCTCTACCCTTAGAAGAAGGATGGCAAGGGATGGGTCAATACTGGCCAGGCGGATAGTACAGTGAACACTGCCTACTGAGCATGCCTGCCAACCACTGCACAACAGCACATATTTCTTGGCCACAGGAATACTTGTAATTTTGCAAGAAGGCTCATTCCCCCAGATCCACTCTCAACCAATGGCAGTGGAAAAGTTAATAAACACCCCCATTTGCTACCCCGAAACAGAAGACACTGAGGCATGTCCCATCCTGACTACCAAAGTGCCAAGTGATATTGCCTTCCATTTCCCACAGAGATAAAGCCCTCTAGTCGCTAGGAGTTGTCCAGGCTTCCTCAGAACAGTGCTAACTTCTCACCTTGCTACTCATGTGTCTGGGATCAGGTCACAAATTTGTGCATAAATACTTTGCTGAGGTTCATTTGCTAGAGAAACCAAAATAAAAGGCAAACAGGTGCCGAGTCAGGAAGCTGATGAAGAAGTGTGAAGCTTGCCCAAGGATAAAGAAAGATATTCAGAACAATAAGTGAAGTAAAAGGACCAAATGTATATTTGCATAAGCTTATTCCAGTTGCTGTACAACCAGAACCTCAACATTCCAGTTGGGGAAGGGAAACTAAAAGTAAGTTCAGTCCCTGCGAGATAGTTGTGGTTAAGAGCTGACTGTTAACAACATAAATATGGGGGTGACTACAGTTTCATGGGTAGATTTGTGAGGTAACCAGAAAGGAAAATCCCAGAATGTGCTCAGCACAGGAACAGCGAGGCATAGAGACGTGTCTTGAGGTGTTCAGGGCTGCACACTTGAGGTGACCTTGTGAATGCAACCAGATCAGAGTTGGAGGCAAGCATAACTGTACCCCAGGGTGCTGCTTTGAACAGCCTATCTTTACTAGCTTGCTGACAATCTTCCATTTATGTCCAATACTTTGCTGATTAGGAAGCCTAGGAAAAATTTTATCTACAAAGAAGTAGTCAAAGAATCTGTGGGACTAGGCATACCTTTCAAAGCTTTCTACCATTCTTTAAAACCTCTCTATCTCTATGCAACTAGTAAGAATTACAAATTCATAATATGTCCGGAACTGCTGGAAATGAGATACTACTCTCTTCTCCACAAGAATGCTTTCCCAGCAAACGGAAGTTTAGTTCACAGCAGGAACACTGACTCAGCCAGCCCTGGTACAAAGTAAACGCAAGAATGTTACAATGGAAACTGGGTTTTATAAGAACAAGAGAAGATGGTTTATAAAACCAGTTTGAAGATTATATGACAACAATGTGCATTTGTAGTCAGGGACTAGAATTTACCTGTCAAGATTAAACATATGTTCCCTACACTCACACAGTTGAAAAAGAAAACAAATCTTGAGCAGAAATGAATTGTGTATTCACACACACACACACACACACACACACACACACACACACACCTGATAATTAATAGAAAAATTATGCCACAGATTGAAAATAGCTCAAGTATTTAAAAAGCCAGTTTTCAGATTATGAATCTTCAGAATCCTTCCTACACAGAATATTTTGTTCTAACTATGGTGACGCTTTTTTAGCATTGTACAGTTGTATAACTTTGTCTCATAGAATCTAGTTATGTAATCTTGTTTATTAGCACATACTTCGTCAGAATAATTTCAATTTTGCCGGTCATATCAATTTAAAAATATATACTGCAAATATCTCTATTGCAAAATAATTGTTTAGAATTTATGGGCTTCAGTATGGTGTTCTGATACATGAATACAATGCAGCATTATTAAATCAAGCAAATTAACAACTCCAACCCCTTCCTTATCAATCATTTTGTCTGGTGAGATATTTGCAATCTATGGTCTTAGTTATGTGAGACATACAATATGTTATTGCTGACTGTAGTCACTCTTCTGAGTAGTAGATTTCTCAGCCTATCTCTACTGAGCCAGGAACAGAAAGACACATTATGGCATGGTCAAATGTCTATGTGGAATCCACTAAATTGATCTCCCGGAACTAGAGAGAAGAATGGCAGTGAGAAGGTAGGGGAGGGGAGAGAGCGACAGCAGCAGAGCTGTTAGTCAAATGGTAGAGTTTCCATCAGCTCTTCATTTCCTGCTTTTCATTTTCTGTGCTTTTAGGACTGGCAGTATAGTTTAGTGGACTAAGCACTTGCTTAGGTAAGCACAGGGGACAGGGTTTGATCTCCAGCACCACATGCCATGCTGGCCCCGCCCTCAGATGGCTACGGAGTCTAGGCATTTGGGTGCATGTCTGTAATCCCAGCACTAGAGAGAGAGAAGTCAGGAAGATCACTATGAGTTGAGCTGTATAGTCAGTGAGACCCTAAACAAAAAAGAAAATAAAACTTTAATTTTCTGTGCTTTTAAAATACATAAATAAGGGCTGCGGAGAGAGCTCAGTAGAATAAGCACTTGCCTGGCAAACACAAGGTCCTGAATTCAATCCCTGGTATTGGGAAAAAAAAATTATTGGTCCTAAAATACACAAATAAGGGCCTGCCATGCCAGCTTTGCCCCCGGCGTGTGCTGCGACTGCAACTGAGACTGGACATGGTGGCTCACACCTGTAATAACAGCTCTAGCGAGACAGTAAACAGGCAGATCACTATGTGAGACCCTGAACACCCTGTTGTCTCTTTCCTAACATAAAAAAGTAAAATATAATGCATAAATATTTTAAATTGTATCATAAAGAGCATAAACAGACACTAAATGGAGTAATGTTTTTGATAACTATTCAACTACCTGAAACAATGAAAGGTCATGGCTTTGTAATGGGATGTTAGTATTTTTTTTAAATTGTTTGGATTTTTTTGCCGACTCAGTCTGCCCTGAGGACAAGCCTGGCATGGTTGTGGTGCCACTGATCTAACCACAGACCCCTGTGCATGCCTAAGCTTGCCTAAGCAGGTGTTTGAGAACGCTGAGCTATCCCACTGGCCCTGGAATTTTAAATTAGATCATTCAAGTCCATCTCGTTTTATGTATATCTAGTTGATCTACCTCTGTGCTACCTTCAATCACTATGAAAGCCATATATTAAAAATAGGTAGTTTTAAATGTTCCTTAAATATAAGAAGAGAAACCAAAAATATTACTTTTCTTGTTACAAGTTAGTTCACTGTTCGTTAAAACCATAAAATCACATTTTTCAAAGGAATAAAATGAAAGGAAAACATAAACTTCAGAAAATTTCTGTGAGATTATAGCCCTCTCCTTGCTGTCCTTTGATATACAGGTTAACTTGGCCATAATAATTACCGTAAATTAGATTTTATATTTAATACATGTGCAGTGTATACTCTGTGTTATGTCTTCTATTTCAATATGGATGTATGCATTTATTGCCTTGTTTGTTTATTCTCTTTATTTATCCCCAGATTATGCCCAAAGGACACAGAGAAATGTATTATTAATTACCTAAATTATTGTGCTTTGATATCATTAATGTTCTTGTCTTCCGAGATACTTTTAATTATCTCTTAGTGTCATGAACAGTATAACTCTTTTATATTATTGAATTATATTGACAATTCCAAAGCAGGATCTTTCTTGGTTTCTCTCTTATTGTCATGGGTCACGAGTAATAAAAAGCTGGACAACTAGAATCCTGTGTGTCACTAATTAATCACCATATTAAATCCATATGAATTTGAAACATCTGAAATTCCATCTCCCATGCTTCTCTCCTTTTTGTTCCTTCCTGTAAACTTGTATGACATTACCTTGGCTGTGCTTGTTGACAGGCCACCTCTGTCCTCCACCTCATTCCTCCCCATGGCACGAACACCTCTGACACTCCTCTCCTTCCTCCTCAGCAATCCCCAGCTCCAGCGTCCTCCCTTCTGCACCCAGAGATGTGGTCCCTGTCTTGGTTTCCAGCCGCTTTGTACGCCTCAGTTGGCGACCACCTGCAGAACCAAAAGGAAGTATTCAAACCTTCACAGTCTTTTTCTCCAGAGAGGGTGACAACAGGTAGGTGCTACCAAAAACTTTCAGTGCGATCTGCCTTGTCTTTAAATGTACAATACAACTATAGTGACAGTGAGTCTCAGAATGCTTTACTTTCTAGTTGACAGCCATAGGCAAAGTGTATCCTATTTAAGTTTCTGTTTTCCTTTTCAACTTGACTTGATTTAAGATAAAAAGACAAACACACAGACAAAAACACGCACACACACCCACACACACACACACACACCCTTATGTTCTCTAAGGCCATTTGTGTGAAGAGGAGGTAGGTTTTTTTTCAGTCTTAATTCTAGCAGTATTCAACTCTGTGACTTCATGGTGTCGAATAAATTCTTCAGAGCTTATTCAGCATGTGCAGTTATGAAAACTGGAAGTACTATTTCATGTCCAATCATTTTCATGTCTTCACATGCTTTCCCTGGAAGCACTTTAAAGTCAGCATGCCAGGGACTATGCTCACAGTCTCCTGCTTAAATGTCTTCCCTTATCTTTTTTGCTTTACATTGTTACCTTCCATCTCAGTGACAAAGCAAAGAGTCCAAGTCATGCTTCACTCCTCCCTGACTTTCCACACTGCCGCTCCTCAACAAGTCTGGTCTAGACCAGCTCTGGCCAGCTCACCCAGGCCTCCTTATTCAACCCCCTTCATCAGAACAAACTTGTTCCTTCTCCCCTTTTAATCCAGTTGCAATTACATTTTGTGGAATACAAGATAAAAGACAGGTGTTCAGCAGGCAGCACGTGTGCTGGAAAGGGCTGGAAACTCTAATAAAAGATTGGCCATTGCTCATGTAGACCATAAGCTGCTGCAGATAATTGTGCATGGTCTTACATTTGAATAGAATGAATACACACACACACACACACACACACACACACACACACACACACACATATATATATATATATATATATATATATATATATATATATTTCCAAAATCTTTTCAGTATATTTACTTCAACATGCATACATTTAGAAGTATAGTTCCTATGACCTTCAATGATCAAAAATATGTCAATTAAATCCAAATGGCTAGATTTGAAAAATTTCACTATTTCAGATTTCTGACTTTCATGTGTTTTATCATAGGTAAAGCATAGTACCCGCCTTTCAGAATGGATTCAAAAAGATAAATGGTATGTCTGAGGACATAGTTGTAAAAACCTAGTGAAAGAATTCACCTAGAGCAGTAGAATGAAACCTATGGCATGTGTGCTGTGGTGGGCTATTGCTATCACTGAAAGCTCTGCAAGATTCTCAGCCATTCACTGACCTAAATGGCTCAGGATGGTCATTGCACAAGGCAGAGTAAAGAAGATGAGAATAGGATGGGCTCAGAGATAATGTGGAAAAGAAGGCGCAGGGGACAGGAAGGTGAAGAAGAGCAAGAAGAACAAGAAGAACTCCTCTTGATTTTTCATAACTCCTCTTGATTTTCTGCTTACAATAGAATTTTATAATTTCCTCTTCCATGGGAAACTTTAACCTTCTGCTTGTTCTTTTGACCAGACCTTCTTTCTGCTCAGCACTACTTGCTGCGTCACCTACTTCATCTCTGCTTGAAGCATCATCCTCTTGATTATTCTCCCGACTTGATCTTCCCATTTTCTCCTTAGATCACTTCTCCCAAGATTTTGCTTCCACTGGGATCTACATTTTATGGACCCTAAATTGTATTCACTATTAAAATTACATGTATAATTACAAAAAAATTTTGTCCATATTCACCAAGACAGTATTTTGGTTGTACTTTCTGATGTTGCATCACTTGTTTTATTTATTTTTTTATTTATTGAGATTAACATAGACACTTTTATTAAGTGACTTTCAAACATGCGCACGCGTGCACCCACATACACACACACACACACACACACACACACACACACACTCAATTGTGAAGAGAGGCAAAGATTTACACTTTGATACTATACCGAAACTTAACAGTTGCGACTTTTCTAAAGGTCTGTCACGGTATGGATTCTAAAAATATTTTCCTTAACTTGTTTTTTTTTTTTTTTTTTTTTTTTTTTTTTTTTTTTTTTTTTTTTTTTTTTTTTTTTTTT
>PVJA010001400.1:0-57590 GCA_004027025.1 Myocastor coypus | reverse complement strand
TTTAAATACAAACCCATATCAACAGTGCTGAAATATTGAGAAGCTGTAGCAATCATTGTCACAGTTAAGTTTTCCAAAATTTTAACTTTTTCCTTGAAAACAGAAATTGTATCCCTAGTAAGAATACTACTTGCTCTTGTTTCCCTCGAAGTGACAGGTGCATTTCGTCCAATTTTTAGGAGATGTCTGCCAAATATTCAAGACTAAATAACTCTGTATGGCAGAAAGATTATCATTCCCACCTCTGGCTAGCCATATCCTTTGTGGCAGCCTTCTTTTATTATAGATAGAACTTCTGACTAGCTTCTCAGCAAGAGAATACAGCAAGGTGATAGGATATATATGATTTTGTGCACACAATTATGCTACCTAGGATTATAATGACATTTTGTAAAACATTCTCACTAGCTACCTCTGAGAAAACAGGGTATTATTTTGGGAAAACTCACTTGGCAAACAGTAGGCAAAAAACTAGCATAACAGTGAGACTTTAAGTCTGGTAACCCCTAAAGACTTGAATGCTACCAAAATCATGCTAACTCAGAAGCAGATACCTTCCCACAAAACTTCAGATGACTGTACCACTTATATGTAGTCTGTGAGATCTTAAAGGATAATTAAAGCCAACTATGATGACATCTGATCACAGAAAATGTAAGATTGTGAGATAATAAGCATGCATTTTTTTTTACAGTCACATCTGTTTGTGTTTGTACTGATATAAAGAAATAAATAACAAATCATTGTCATTTAAGTAAACTTGGTGTGGGTTGTTGTTTATGAGCAGCTAGTTTTGGAAGAAAAGCACTTGTATGATTGATTTTTTTATTTTTAAAAGAGTACAAACTAGAATTAAAACAGAAAAAATTCCAAGTGACACAAATTTTTCACTTCACGAAGAAATATGAGTTTCCCAGCATTTGTTGTAATACATAGTGCTGTCTTCCAACTAGTTTTTCATATTACTAGGTATATGCATAGGAAGAAGAACGAAAGAAATGAAAGAATATATAAGAAATTAATACAAAGGAGAAACAAGTGAAAAAAAGAGATGAAACAAATTAAATTGTTTCTTTCCATAGACCAACAGAAATGCACAGTACAGTTGTTCAAACCATCCTGCTTACATGCATAGATAAATCTTTCTCCCCCTCCCTCTGCTGTCCTTCTCTTCAACTCAGTAACCCTTTCCTTTTGAATAAGTTCATTCCCTTTTACCAGTGTCTGTTGTACCCCCCAGATTCCATTTTTCTCTTTCAGGTTCTTGCTAAGGAGACAATGCAATATTTGCACATGTGGATCTGATAGATTTCACTTAAGACTAGTCTTTTGCTGGTAAATGGATATATCTCTTCTTTAGCAAACACTATCTTCAGTCTATAGCTCTTTCCCCTTCTTCTGGCACTCGTATAGCTGAGCATAACTGGGAATAAGGAAGAACCAGGATGAGACCTCTCACCTTGGATTCATAGCTATAATCTCCTGGTGCCTACTTAACACTGATGCCAGTTCTATAAAATTTTGTGGCCTCTCTTACACATACTGTGAATACACTGCGTTCCTTTCCCATCTCCTCATTGATTCAACATCTTTGTCCTTTCCTTTTTTTTTTTTTTTTTTTTCCAATTTCCTGCAAAGTCACAAGGTAGGCTACAGAATTCACAGCCAAGCTATCTGCATAGGTATGACTTTAAGTATATAATCTGTCTTTCCTCAAATTATTTGTAAAACTCCTGTGCTCTGACTAAAGTCAAAGTTGCACGTGACACTGGATCTTAGCATTTCTGGCAGTGTGGAAGCATGCAGGTTTAGCTACTCTCGTCTCCTACATATTCAACTTCTGCCTCTTCAGGCATCATGTCGACCATCGGGTGATAATGGAATTGTATCCTCTTGTTTACCACATTCTTCCAGCTCTCCTGTGCTGCTCCATTGTCTCCTGCCCTTCAAGCCAGTGTTCCCTGAATTATCCATCTTCACTCCAGTGTTTTGCTTCATATGCCAGTTATGATTTGAAATATCTCTGAAACTGCTTTCTCCTCAAGACCATGAATGACCTCCAGGTTTTAGAAGTAAATAGTTAATTCTTGGTCCTTACATTATTTGGCCAGTAGCAAGTTTTCTCACATTTGACTATCTTTCATGACACGCAATTTTCATTTGATTTATATTTATTATCTTGTCTTGGTGTTATTCCAACACTTATGAGCATTATTTTCAATCTCTTTCCAATTTAATTATCAATCTCTATGATCTGTGAATATTGAATTCTAACACTCAGAGCTTGAGGCTGTCTTTTCAAACAATTCATGGCTTTGTATTCTATCAGTGGGTTGATGTCTTACAAATTTATGTCTCTGATCCTAAATTTTATTTGGATTCTCATTTCTTACTTGATTTCTCAAGATATCCTCAGCTTCTGAAACTTATGAAGCAAAGTACTTGATTTTCTTCTATGTCAACACGTTGCCATCATATATTTTTCATACAGTGTTTTCACTAAGCCCATTGAAATCTTTGTCTCTCTTACAAAGCAAAATTCATTGGAATAATTCTTGCTTTACACCATATACCAAATTCACTCATTAAGTCTTAAGTATCATCAGAATATGCCCTGAATTAATGAGACAAATTAATAGCTTAGGTTTGCTATGAAACAATATAGAAATATAGACTATAATTTAATATGTTGATCTGATATGTGCCACTAATGGAGTTTACATGTTATTTTAATTTTGTATGGCTGCAATTTTCCCAAGAGAAGATAAAATTTAAAGAAGGATCCCATCACTACTTTCCTTTCCTCCTGTATGAACTATTGAAGTAACCTTCAAAGTCTGGTATCACCACAGCAATTTAATGTCCAAAACTTAAATTCATTTCTCTCCTTCCCCTGCTTCAAACCTTCCAGTGAGCCTCTCCTGCATTTAGAGAATGGACAGAAACGTTGTTGACCCCTTGATTCCTTTCTTCCACCCTTATTATGCTTACCTATCTTCTGCTGGCTGACTCCTCTACAGTCCTGATGGCTTTCTTACGTTTCCTGAACATACCTCAGGTCCTTGCTGCCCAGATTCACACTTGCTGTGTGATATATGTAGAGGGTTCTCATCCCCCAGTGTCCATGTGGAGTATCCCAGAACCTCCACAAATTCTTTGCTGAGTTTCTGTCTTTTGTGGGTATCTTTCCAGATCACTATTGTTCTCTGTGCCTTTTATTAATCTTTATTAATTGCTTCCTACTTACTAACTTTGTATCCCTAAACATATTCCTCCCTCCCAAAATATAAGCTTCATGTGGGAAGGATTCCGGGCACCTACAAAATTACTAATACATAGCTACTAAGTATTTCCAAATCAGAATCACTTTCTTTCTCCTTTATCTCTTCCATTCACATTATTACATCACAAGTATGGAATCAGCAGCACAACTTTCCAAACACTCCTTAAATATACATGTACATATATTGCTTTTCCCTTTCCTTCTATGATACTGTTCTTTTTTGCTGGTCTCTTGAAAGGAATAGCTAGTGCTTAATTTTTTACCTCTCCCTCCTTTTTAAATTTCCATATGCTTTAGAGCATTTTTTAGCCAACAAAAGAAACCTGCAGCTTTCTGCCACATTCATGATATCCATAATGCTTGAAATGCACATCTGTGTTTCTACATTTAGGTGAATATGTGTATGTCTCCTTCTCTGAGGCCTCAGCCTGGTCCTTAGTCTTCATTCATGCCTGATGACCTGACACCATGCCTGTGGTCACATTCCTTCATCAGAGCTGATATAGTCAGTGTGGCAGAGAAACAGACGTGAGATTCTCAATAGATTATCCCCTGCTCACAAAATAAATTGTGTTATTGCAGGGTATAAGTGTGACTGCAGTTCAGCAAAATTAAAAAAAAAAAGTTTAATTAGAAAAAAGTTGATATTGAAATTTGATTCCAGCATCCCCATTCATTTTGTGTTTCCTGGCTCTCAGCTGGAGCAAATATGTGTCATCTGTCTCTATTCAGTAAGCTGTGATGTTTATTTAGCTCCTAAACATAATAGCTTTTAAAAAAAATAGCGGATCTAACATTTGACTCGGATTAGCAATACCTTTGTCAGGAAAATTACTTTAATTCTGATTGCTGTTAATCTATCTGATTGGCTAAACATGTCAACAATGCAAGTGCCACTCTTAAGGCTGTGTTTAAATTTAGCTCCTGGAGGTTCTTCCAACTCCTAAGAGAAACACCAGAAATTATACCAAAAGCTGAGAGCTAGATTGCAGATTGAAACAGTTGCCTCTCAGAGATGTTGTACAACCTAAATTTCATTAAACTAAAAGGGATCTAAAGATCATAATCTAACTTGGTGGCACTTAAATGTACTGAGTCTGATGAGCAGAGAGCAAGTAAATTTCATGCATATGGCCATGGACTTAGCACCAAAACTGATTCATTATTTATTGATGACTTACTGTGTTAGAGACCAGTCTATGCTACTTATATAAATAACCTTTTGAAATCGTCAAAACAAATCATTATCCACAAGAGGCTTACAGAACTTCACACCTCTGTGTAGCTAGTGAGAGGCAGAATCAGATTTTAATGAAATTGTGAATCCAAATCCAGGATATTCTGTGCTTTATTCTTATTAGTTAGTATGAGGGAGAAGTAAGCTCACTTGATATATATATAGATTCAAGATATGTACTTCTGTGTTTCTTTCTAACAATTTTATGAGTTAATGGTTCATTGAACTGCATCATCCATCATATTAAAACATGTTAGTGAAATTTTATATATGTGAAGACACTATACTTCCCCTTTAGTTATGTGAAAATTACTTGTGCAGTCTGACAGGGTAGCGAGAGGCTCAGGCTATGTAACAATGGAGATGAATCACATAGGCTTGCATTCGGTGTGGCTTTGGGCCAATCACTAGTGAATTATTTTCTTCATGTGTGTTTATCGTAGTACCTGGCGTGTAAGTTTGTGATGAATATTAAATTAAGTTGTTAAGAAAGTGCCTGTAATACTTGATTTTGCAGTCTATTGCTTTGTTTTCTTTGTTTTTATTTTGCATTGTTTCCCAATATACCAACAGCACTCAATTCTTGTTAACTAACGCCATGTAAAATTATTGTATGGGTTTGAAAGTAAAATGAATGAAAGAACAGGAATTTATTTCTTAATGCTTATTTAGAGAAAAATGCATTACTTTTGAAAGTCATAGTGCTTTTGACTCTCAGTTAATGTACTTATGATAATCTCCATTTTTTAGAGAAGCATATTCAAAAGTCTAAAAAATGCTGTCAGAGAAACTACACAACTAGCAAATACTGGAGGTAGGATTTAAATACCAGGTTCTTCACTCTAGGATCTCTTCATATACAGAAAATGTAAAAAATACTTCCTAAAAGGGTTATATATAAAGTATGATAGGAGTTCAGAAGAGAGAAATTAAACCCCTTTCATGAGCATCATTCAGTTTAATCCTCACAATAATGCTGTGAGGTAGACAGATAAGAGGCTGCTGCCTTCAGTTTACAAATGAAGCAGGATAGTACCTGACGTGGTCAAGGTCAGATAGTATTTTCCTGCAGAACAAAGGCTGCATCAGGTCTTTCACCTGAAGCACTGATGCTCTCTATTGCTTTATGCTGCCATAAAAACCTCTGCTCGCCGCAGGACTAGAGCCTGGCTCTGTATGATTGACATGGAGAATTCCTTTTAGAATTCACTGTGCATTACATTTTCAGCATGCTGTTTACATATTCTTTCCCTGATCTTCAGAACTGAAGACTCTGCAGCTGATGAAGCTTGTTATCCATGAAGGGAGTGTATTGTGTAGAGAGAGGACAACACTCAGAAGCCTTAACTCCACATTGGTCCTGGCTTCAAGCTTGACAACATTAGCTTCCCTTTCAGCATCTACTTCTCTATACAGAGTGGAAGCCTGCTCCTTTGACTTCAACATATCCTTACATCAGTCGATAAAAAAATAGCAATTTTTTCTTCCTATACATTGGAGGCATCTTGAAAAATAAAGCAGACCATATGTAAATGCCATATGCAAGTGAATCAGCCTTTCTTCACTTAAGCAATAAATGTTGTGTGAGTCAAACGTGACCTGCACTATGTTAGAAAAAGTAGGGAATCTACAAGTTTCTCTAGACATCATATAGTAGTCCTAGGAGGATTATCAGTGGTGAATATACAAGTGCATACTGAGTTAAGTGTGCTCACAGAGAGGAGCATACTTCTAAATGCAAATATAAGAAGTGTGTGTGTGTGTGTGTGTGTGTGTGTGTGTGTGTGTGACATCTCTTGGTTGCAGTACATTCTGGGAGTCACACCAGAGGTCAGCCAGGTGCAGCCAGAAGCCACACACAGGCTGCAACAAAAGTCCAACCAGAAGGTGACCAGATCTCAGATGAAGGGTGTGCCAATGGAGAGGGAACAGCAGAAATAAATTTGAGAGCTACTTAGGAGGCACAACTGACAGAACCAGCTGATGGATTGCCCATGATTGGCGAGGGAGATGCCAAGGACAGTCAGAGGTGTCTGGTGTATTTTAGAGGAGGACAGTGATGTAATTCTCTGAGATTAGGATACAGAAAAAGGTCCAGGTGTGGGGATGAAGACTATAAATTCAATTTCAAATGCATTCCACTTGGCACACCTTTGCAACTTCCCAGGGCAAGTGGAAGTTAGGACCTTAGAAATGAATCAGAAGTTTAGAGATCAGGTCAGAGTCATTGCTGTGGAATGCAGCAGGGTGTGTGAAGCCCCTGTGGTTAAGAAAGGAAAACGGCCCATCCCAAGAAATCAGAGTAAGAAAAGAACCCAAAGCTAAACTGTATTTATCATGAAGATGAAGGATGAAATCAATCTAAATAATTTGAAACCAAAATTATTTCCCAAAAAGGACATAGTTTTTAATCTGTAGTTGTACTAACTGTTCTATACAATTAGCTTCCTGGATATGTACTAGATACTGAGGCAGAGAATATATTAAGCATTTTTAAAAACCTTTTCCTAGATCTATGCCATTTAGCAATTCTAAAAACCCCTGAATTTTACCAAAACTTAATGAAAAATACCAAAAATCCCTTTGATAAAGAAAACAATCTCCATTTCTCATTAAACTTTATGCAACATGGAATGTTCTCAAGGTTTTCTTTCCTTAAAAAAAAAGCGCTGATTTCAGAATCTGCCACTTCAGTATAATAAGGGGCGTAGTACTGCGGGGATGGCTGCTGCTATAACTTGGAGCCTTAATTCAGTAAACATCATATTTCAATTTTAAATCCTTTTGTGGTATCTATCATTCATGCACTCAATAAGAAATGTTCAATGATATAATGCAAAGATGCTAAAAGAGTGTCATTAAAAATAACAATCACTAAGAAATGTGATTCTTCCTCCTGAAAGCAGATAATTAGGTATTTGATGCTTCAAGACAGCCTTTTTTTTTTCTCCACTCAAAGTTGTAGCAAAATGCTAGCACCATGGTGCTCGGCAATCCAGACAATGTGCATTTATGTGAATACTGGACGCTGGCTGCAAGCAATCCATTCAGAACTGGGATCGCGTTTAATCTGTGAATTCTTATTTACTTCCAAAATACAAAAACAGAGGCCTGGCAGGATGGCTCAGTGGTCTAAAGCGCCTGCTTGGGAAAGCTTGGGCAGCTTCAGGGACCGCGGTTCGATCCCCGGCACCACATGCTGCGCCAGCCCTGCCCTCAGGGCAGGCTGAGCCGGCCATAAAAATGAGTGAATAAACAAATAAAGGTTCTGAAACAAGAAAAAAAAAATTAAAAAAGAAATACAAAAACAGAAGTTCTGAATACAGATTAAAAAGTAAATACAGGTTGATTTCTATTCTGAATAAAAAATATATTAGGGTAGGAAGGTTTTTCAGACTAGGTTTCACAGTCTTCTTTTCACATAATGAAACCAAGACCCAGGAAGATGACACAGCACACCACTCAGGATGCAGATCAATCAGGATGGAATGAAATCCCAGCTCTCTAGGCAATTCTAGAGTATAGTCTGTATGGAAATTTCAGGTCATTAACCTCATACATTGCAATTATTTGCACATTCATTTCAAAAGTTACTAACTTTAGTAGCTGTTCTTGATAGTCAATGGGTATGTATGCTGACAGTGAATGAAATATTCACTAGACATGGCTTCTCTCCTAACATAATTCACAACCAGCCGGGCATGGTGGCTCACGCCTGTAATCCCAGCACTCGGGAGGCTGAGGCAGGAGGATTGGTGCAAGTTCGAGGCCAGCCTGGGCTACAAAAGTGAGCTCAAGGCCAGCCTCAACTGCATAGCAAGACACTGTCTCAAAAAGGCAAATAGATAAATAAATAAATAAATAAATAAATAAATAAATAAAATAAAATAAAATAATTCACAACCAAGCAGAAAAGACAGAGAGGTCCATCATGCCCACTAATGAAATGTGATAAGGGCTCTCCTAGGGATATGAGCTAAAAGCTAAAAGCAACCAACACAGAGAGAGACAGAGAGAGAGAGACAGAGACACAGAGACAGACAGACAGACAGAGAGACACAGAGACACAGAGAGAGACAGAGACAGAGAGATAGAGAGACAGAGAGACAGAGAGACAGAGAGAGAGAGAGTTTAATGTGCCGGCAAGGAGATTTCCTTGGAAATCGGTTCAAATTGAATTTTATTTCCAGCAACTTTTTGACGAATTGAGAAGAAATTGAATCCAAAGAGTATTGCTACTCTAAGATACTTGAAAAAGAATAAAGAAAACAAAGCAAGAAGTAGAAAAGTGAGTCAGGTAAGGGTATGGAATTGGGGGAAGCCAGCTCATTTCAGAGATGTGTGACCAGGGTTAAGCCACACCGTGAAGGTCTCTGCATTGTGAAAAGGCAGTTAAGACTGAGTAAGCTAGCGGAAGGTTTCAGGGCTGGGGCTGATAGGTTACTTATGTTGAAAGAAAATCTGTCAGTAGAAGGCAGAAAAACAGAGAAGACCAATGACAGAGAGCTAGCAAAACTGTTATAATACATTCGGATGTGAACTAGAGCAAGGACTAGTTCCAGAAGTAGCAGAATGCAGCTGAACAGAATTAAGTGTCACCACAGCTTGTACAAGAAAGAGTACGTTCCATGTCACCGTGTTTGTCGCAGAATATGTCAGTGCTTAGGAATTACGCTGACTGATCTCAGCAAAGCAGAAACATTCTTTCTGAGTCAAATTTCGCCCTTGTAGAAAACCAGAAGTTATTTTCTAAAACACCTCAGGGAGCTGTCTTAAGCACCATCAGGTAGACCTTATAAAAACTAAAGGCATTGTGCTAATGTCTAGTGATACACTGTGATAACCAGAGGCACGTGCTTACCATCAGTTTTCAGTCCGTAGGAGGCAGAGGAGTCATATATTTGATCCTTTGAATTTTAAGTGCCTAAGTTTACAGTGAATGGATCTGTATGGTACAGATGTCTCAGTTTCTCCAGAGACCAAAGCTGCACACCACCGACTCTGTGTTTATCTGGCAATTGGAGGGGCAGGGACTGGCGTGAGCAGAGAGAAAGCTTAAGACTAACTGCTCCCACATGGAGCCTACATGTAGGTGCTCTGAGAGGGCATGGGCAGGCAGCCGGCACTGGCCTGTTTGGAACCTGAGATACTTGGCATCATCTGATGGCCTTCTCTGTATCGTCCCAAAACGGGCTTCCCTTACTTGCTGGAAAATGATTTGTGAGATTTTATTTACAGTATGTAATCCTGCAGATAAAATCCAAGAGCAGTCTTAGGGCTTTAATGGCAGATTGTGAAGGGTGGCAAGGCAGGAAATGCTATTTTCCAGTACTACATTTGTGTCATTTAGGAACTTGAAGCCAATGAGTAGGACTAAACAACAACAACAATAACAATAACAATAACAAAAACACTTGGCAGTGGAGCCCAGACACAAGTATGGGCCTCAGAAATTGCAGGACTGGGGACTCAGAGCAGCTTTACTCCAAGGCACCAATGAGCCATATCCCTCTCCCTTTAAAAATTCCATTTTTCAACAGTGAAACTTATTCAGTAGCTCCAGCTATGATCACACATTTTGTTTTACTTTATCTTTCCAAATAAAATTCATCTCATAGAAAATATTTATAAAGTTTTGTTGTTATTGTTTTGCTAGGGCAGGATGAAAATCAGGGAGGTCTTGAATATCTTTTCCTTCATTATTACACCATTTACTCATACATTTATGAATTCATCCATTCATTTGAGTTTTTGAGACAAGGTCTCACCATGTAGCCCACACTATCTACTATGTACTAGATCTTACTATGTAGTCTAAATCTGGTAACAATTCTACTGCTTCATCCTCCTAAGTACTGGTATTATAGGTGTGTGTCACCATATATGACATTTTTTAAATTTTCATCTTCCCAGATTCTTGGTAGTAGATACTTTGTGGGATCAAGAACTATTATTTTTTACGATGCTACAGAATTTTATTGTACTAGTAAAATAACGGCGGTGGTCACTGACATGATAGAAGACTCCATATTGCTTACCAGGGGCCATGACTTCTTCCTCAGATGGTTTATGTACTGCAAGTCATTTATTTTTTTCAGACTGTAAAGTAAACACATTGATAGCCTCTATTTTATATCTGCAGAGTCTAGAACACCAATGAGGTAATACGGAGGTTAAAAAAAACCAAACAAACAAACCAAAAAAAAAAAAAAAAACTTCTAGACTTAGGGCCAAATCTATTCCATGATCTGCACAGTATTTTAACGTGACCTCACTTGCATGAGATAAGTAGCTTTCTGAAAAGTGTTCCATAAAATTAAAATTCTTAGACCCATTGTCTGCCCACATTAATGAAACTAGCAGTCAGCCTGAGGTAGAGCCACTGTGTAGTTAGTGGAGGATACACTGATATCAAGAAGGTGTGCTCGGGGCCCGGCAGGATGGCTCAGTGGTCTAAAGTGCCTGCTTAGGAAAGCTTAGGCGGCTGCAGGGACCGTGGTTCGATCCCTGGCACCAAATGCTGCGCCAGCCCTGCCCTCAGGGCAGCCTGAGTCGGCCATAAAAATAAAGAAACAAACAAACAAAAGTTCTGAAACAAGAAAAAAAAAATTTTAAAAAAGGTGTGCTCAGAGTATAAACAGAGTATATTTGCTTAGTTTGTGTTTTGCAGATCAAAAATGTAGAAGCACTTTCTAAAGATGCCTTATTTGTACCTCATGTGAGACAGAAAGAATATCAATTGTCTCTATTGGTAAATATAGCTGTTATAAGTATCTTTTTTTTTTTTTTTTTTGTCTTTTTGAGACAGGGTCTCACTATGCAGTTCAGGCTGGCCTTGAGCTCACTTTTGTAGCCCAGGCTGGTCTCGAACTCGTACCGATCCTCCTGCCTCAGCCTCCCAAATGCTGGGATTATAGGTGTGCACCACCACGCCCGGCTATAAGTATCTATTATTTATTCAAAATACTTTTCAGAGGTTGATTGACATTATAAGAACTGAAATGCCTTTCTCTTATAAAACCCATATACATTTTTATATATAGCAATGAATTTTCACTATGGTTTCCAACATTAATTTTAAGAAAATCTTTTATTTATTTATTTGGTATAGGGTCTCACTATGCAGCTTGGACTCATACACTGGAATTATAGTCATGAGTCACCACACCCAATTTCAGTGGCCTGCAGAGGTGCACCTGCACAGCATGTGGTACCAGGGATCAAACCCAGGTCCTTGTGTTTGCCAGGCAGGCACTTTGACCACCAAACTATCACCCTGCCCATGAGTTCCAACATTCTTACTTCCAAATTTCCTCACAAATTTGAACAAAGCTATTTCTTAACAACAACTATGTTGTTAAAAGTGAAGAAAAGATATCATAGACACACTCATAGCAAATATGAGAAAAATTACAATATTTTAGTGGTTTCCAAATATCCATTGTCCCATTCGTTCTTCTTCTTTAGAACTTTTTATCTCCTAAATAATTCACATACTGTAAATGAGTAAGGAGGGTCCCGTTTCCTCCTCTATACAAAATAATATCAATACTGGATTTAGGAAATGAATATCCACATTTTGTTCTCTGTTGTGATATCTATTAACTGAGTTGTTTTTGGAAAAAAATAATATTATTTTTCTAAAACCCTATTCACATGTATAGAGTGATGCTGAAGCCATTTTGTGTATATTAGAAGGTGCATGATATACCACGTTAAACCTCTGATAAAAGAAGTACTGTAACTAAGAAAAAGAAGTACTGTAACTAAAACACTTAGAAAAATTACAGTATCTATGTAATCTGCACAAGAGATACAAAAGAAAACAATCTGATTGCAAATATTTTTCATGTATTGTTATTTTAGTTGTACATATTGTCTCTCTGTGTATAATTTGATACATTTATATGCAATGTTAATGATTCCATCTTCTAAAAGATTTTATAAGAACTTATATTAATAGATAATTGATTTACATTTTATGAGGCATAGTACTGGTGTACAATGTGTGCTGATCTAGTTATTTTCCTCTCCTAATGTCTGCTTGTTGTCTCCCAGATCCTCCTAGTTATTCATAAAATATAAGTGTATGAAGAGTTATAGTCATATTTTTATTCTCTAGAGTCTTAGAAGTCCTTTCTTTTTCTTTTTGAGACAAGGTCTCCCTATGCAGCTTAAACTGTCCTTGAGCTCTCTTTGTAGCCCCAGCTGATCTCAAACTAGCAACGATACGATACTACTGCCTCAGTCTCACGAGTGCTGGTGTTATAGGCATGTGGCACCACACATGGCTGAAAATTATTTCTTAAGTCACCATTTCTTTGTATGAACTCTCCAGTTTCCTTTTAAGCTCATTCTTGTTGCTTTACAAGATGCTAATTCCCTCTTCTGCTTTCTGATGGACTATTTAAGCACCCAAAGGAGAATATACACCCTTAAGCTTTCTGCGCCTCTTATTTCATTTACCGTAATCTCCAATTCCACCCATTTTGTTGCAAATAATGAGAAATCACTACTCTTTTGGCTGAAAGATGTTCCTTTTTGTGCCTACAATTTGCTATGTTTTCTTCATGCATGTTTTCATTCACAAGCATCTGTCAATTAGGACAAATACAGCAGTAAACATGAAATGCACAGGATCTGCGATACACTGGTATTTCCTTTATATATGTATCACAGGAAGATAGCTGAATTACGAAGTAGATCTACTTTTATTTTTCTGAAGAACCCCTTAGAATTCTTCCAAATGGTTATCCTAATTTTCTTTCCTATTAACAGTGGCTGAGTTTTCTCTTCTCCGCATGTGCATCAGCATTTGTGTGTGTGTGTTTCTTTTTGAGAATTGCGTTTCAACCTGAGATGATATTACATATTTTTTGTATTTAATTTCTGGAAATAAGTATTCTTTTAAAATTGTCCAGCCCATTTGAATTTCTTCTTGTTGAGAAATGCCATTCTGTATCATTTACCCAATACGTAATTGGATATTTTTGTTGTTGTTGACTTCTTGAGCTCTCTGTATATATTCTTGACGTAATTTTTATCAGGTAGTTTGCAAATGTTGTTGTTTTTTTTATTTTCCTTGATTATTCTACAGTTCACTAAGTATTTATTTTGCTATATAGAATCTTATTAGTCAGATGTTACCCCATTTCTATGTTTTAACTTTGTATTTCTTATACTTTTAGAATGTTATATAAAAATATTCCCCATACTGATATCTCCAAATGTTTCTCCTATGTTTTCTTCTAGTAGTTTTTATAGTATCACATTTTAAACTTAGGTCTTTAATTCTTGGAGGAGAATGATTTCTTTCAAAATGCAACTTTCTGGTCTTACCAATGTTAGTTTTGTAGAGTAAGTATTGTGATATGTCACATGTTGAAATACTAGCTAATGTTTCTTCTTTATCTATTTTAAAGTTATTAGTGAAACCCATTCAGACTCCTCCCTTAACATATATTCTAATTTAACCTTTTAGCACCACTATCTTTCTAAAAGGATATCCGAACTCACTGTAACATAATAATGCTCATAATAAAGTCATTTCTCTTTGCAGGAATATATTATATATATATATATATATATATATAAAACTTCTATATATATATGTATATATATACATCTATATATATAACTTCTAAAGTGTAGCATTCTGTAGTATTATGTTCACTATCTTTTTCCACATAATCTATATCCTCCACTTAAAATTTTATCTGTTACATGCTAACCCCACCTCTACTCTCTGCCAACCACCTACACTGCATATTTTAATCATTAATAGTGTTAAGTTATATTAAGAAATGAAAAAATGTCTCCTAAAATGTATAATGGTTCAAAATTATTTCTGACTCAAAAGTCACAAAAATATGTTCCTGACTGACAGACATGTTTCCTCCTCCATCTCTTCCATAAAAATACTGTGAATCTTGACCCTTCTGTCATCACTATTTGACTCCTAACATATGTCCTCCTCTGGCCACAGGTAAAGAGAGAACAGGGAAGATTAGCTTTTTGCAGTTTTCTCAGGTCTGATGTCGAATAGCACATATAACTACATTCAAGTACAGCTAATCATGAGGGCAGCTTGGAAATATAGCCTCACATCATATGAAGAAATTGTAGGCTTGTTGTATTGAATATGAATTAGTCAGTCTCTGTTGCATCATATTTGGAGATTGCAACATGTGGAGATTACAGTGGGCACATAGGCCTGGAAATCACCATTCATGCACTTTGGAGATTTTTTTCTAGAAAATGAAATTTTCTCAGGTAAAAATAATGGATCTCACATTGTATATATCAAAAAAGAAAATCCCATGCCAAAGTTCAAGTGTACACATAATTGCACTGATAGGTAAGGAACATGCAGGATTAGAAACCTCAAGAAATAGTTTAACAGAGTAGGAGTTCCTTGCAATGCAGTTATATATTGAAGGCCAGTGAAGCTGTATCTCTGTAGAGAATAATGCACATCCTTAATGAGTACTTACATGGTCTTCATTTTTACTTATATCCACCATGTCAGAGAGCTTATCTTCTTTTAATATGAACTGCAAATCTTACCATGATCACATTAATTTGTTTGTAATTTGGAGGAAGTTTTGAGCAGTGAGCCTGTCGAGTGCATAGATGTGGCTTGAAGCACAAAGGAAAGCAGACGTTTGTTACTGTTTCTTCCTAAAAGTGAATTTTCTTCCTTTTGGGAAGTGTACTTAAAGTAACTGAGGAGCCCTAGCTCCACATAGACAAGAAGTATTTGGAATCTACATTTTCTTTTCCTACAAGGAAAGAGAATGCATAAATGCATTTGTTGGCAGAACTAACAAAGACCAATTTGTGGAATAATCATAACCACGATTCTTGTCATTAGCCGGATATTTACAGAATGCATCTTCCTGTCTCACTTCCAGATGTTTCTCCTCTTTTAATAGCTATTTGGTTGTTGTGAGTTTTGAATTCTAAATTGTGAAATGTCAAGGGAAATATTGAGTTTGCAAGTTTCATGGAGAATAACATATGCCTGAACTTCCCAAACCGGCAACATGGATTTATAGGTCCTTTCCTCTCATTTATTTCCCATAGTAAGCCTCAGAGGTCTCCAGTTATGTCCCAGAGTTATCCTTAAATGAATTAGCAACCTTTTAGTTGTTCATGATTCTTGTACAGCAAGAACAATTCATTTTGGAATAATCTCATTCCACAACTTTGGTTTCCTAGGGAACGAGCACTGAACACGACCCAGCCTGGGTCCCTTCAGCTTACTGTGGGAAACCTGAAACCAGAAGCCATGTACACCTTCCGAGTTGTTGCCTACAACGAGTGGGGACCGGGGGAGAGTTCTCAACCCATCAAGGTGGCCACTCAGCCTGAGTGTGAGTATGGTGAGGGAAAGGTGGTGCATGGTTCAGAGCGTGCTTGTTTTCATCTGCAAAATCCTTTTGTAGAACGTTCTTTAATGGCAAATGGAAGGAAAAAATGTGAACTACATATTCAACCTGAAAATTTTTACAAGCAAGATAACATTATAACAAAAAATCTACCTCACTTTAAGCCATGTCTGCAGAATGGCAAATTATGGCCGGCAAAAGCCTACTCCCTCTATCATCGCTTTACAGGATCATTTCATCAGAAAGTAACTTACGCATCAAACAGTGTCTCACTATCACTACTGGGTGTCAGCTTTCTGCATTGATTTCTCTAAGAAGCTTCTAAGTTCACTTATGAAAAGTATATCATAAAAAGTAAAGAAATAATGCCTAGAACTTCTAAATTTATTTTATTTATTAAATACCCTACATGTGCATTGAGTGTGCTCAAGAGGCTTCCAAAGACAAACTGGAAGTCCAAAACTATGAGCAGCAACCTTTACTTGCAACTCTCACTGCTCTCTAGCTTGACTCACTGCATTTACTCACTTATCACACAGTAAAGCAAGTTATAATTCAATGATTTCCACTGTTACAAAAGATAATTCTCCAAATTGTTTATTTGAAAATATATCTGCATCTTATCAAATTTCATGCTTTTCTCTTTTGTTATTTGAAACAATAAATTAATGATAGGTCATTTGCCAGCTTTGTATCTGTCAAGAAGAATTATAAACTAAAAGCTAAATTCAATAAATGGGTACTTGTAAGTTGATACCTTATTTGGGACATTGAGTTCATCTGTTGTTTTCTTTCTAAAAAAAAAATGCTACTTTATATTCATGTTTGTATTATAAAAAACTATACTTCACTTGAAAAGAATTTGAAGGTGAGGAAGTGCCAGTTAGATAAATTTCATTTGGAAAATGGGAGGAATTAATCTTTACGTCCAGTCACACCTTGGGTGACAGAAATCAGCATGCCAAAAAGAAAGGAGAATAGGCCTGTTGAGTGTCCATGATGGCTTACTTTTACCAAATTCTTCCTCCTTTCTTCTTGGACACCTTAAAAAGACAGGACTGGATGAGTCACCTTGGGGGAGAAAGGGTTACACTTTACAATTCATGCCAGTGTTTGTCTCACAGAAAGAATATCTGAGATACCAACTTCACAAACATAAAATGCATAGGTTTCAAGCAGGCATTAAGAAAGATAGGCTCCCAGCCGGGCGTGGTGGCACATGCCTGTAATCCCAGCACTCGGGAGGCTGAGGCAGGAGGACCGGTGCGAGTTCGAGACCAGCCTGAGCTACAAAAGTGAGCTCAAGGCAGCCTGAACTGCACACAAGACCCTGTCTCAAAAAGACAAAAAAAAAAAATAAATAAATAAAAAAGAAAGATAGGCTCCCAGAAAAGACCACAACAATAATTTTCAAAATAAAAATAAAATTTACAAAAAAAAATTTACAAAATAAAAATTCAGACCAAAATGCTGTACGTAGTTTCAGGGTAAATCCTGAGGGGATTTGACTGACCTTGTCAGATACAATAGTTACATTTTTTGTTACACAGGTATTGCTTTATCTTGGTCTTTCCCATCCAGCAGAAAAGTCTAACCATGAGGTATAAAAAGAAAAGCCATATTAATATGCTGAGCTTTAAAAGGCTCAAGTTAACAGCTTCTGACATTGCCAGTTCTGCTGATAACTCACTACTATTATGGACTACTGGACTATGTATATAGCTACTTTCTCTTTGTTCAATGAGAAGAAAGATTTGTACTAATAGTGTTTAGACAAGATATTATGTCTTTATCTTTCACTCTGAACAACTACTATGAAGACAACAATATGGAATATATTAATTATTATATCTGTCCTACTAATCTGTTGTGAAACTGTCTCATTGCTATTTCCTTTGCACTAATATTAATTAAGAATTGCAGAATTTTGTTGGAACATTGTAAGAAAGTGTAAGACAGCTATCAGACACTCTCCACACAAAGAGAGAGGGATTTGAACAAAGTATGGTGGATTTCAATAAATAAGTTTTATATACTTAAGGATACATTGCCACTGGCTACCTCAAATATTCCCCCTGATTTAGATGCACTTATTCTGTCCTTATTGTTATCTTCTTACGTGGCTGTGGAAGTTCCTTTCCATGTGTGTCTCTGGTTGTATTACCCCAGATGTCTGAATGTTCTAAGTGGTTTCAAAGTACAGAACTTTCACAGCCATTTTGTCTGTGGTAAGAGCTATGAGTCACAGGGCACTCAATCTGGTGAACTAGAAGGGTGGGAACACACCATAACGGTGTGCTGAGATACCTGTTGGATGGTGCTCAGCAGTTACACTTGCCCTATTGTTGGTCAGACTTCATGAAGATGTGAAAGAGGCCCTTCAGTGTACATCATGGTGGGGAGGTTGCTAGTACAAGTTCTTGTTCCAACCAGCCCAGGAGTGTGGGGCGTTTTAAATGGGCCTGAAGAAAGGTGTCTTTTCCTGTGCAAATTTTTAATTTTAATTTAAACATTTACCATAATGTTTGGTAACTATTGGTATATGCACTATTCTCTACAAACTGACCTTTTTTTTTTTTTTTTTTTTTTTTTTTTTTTTTTTTTTTTTTTTTTTTTTTTTTTTTTTTTTTTTTTTTTTTTTTTTTTTTTTTTTTTTTTTTTTTGTGGTGCTGGGGATTGAACTCAGGCCCTTGGCACTTGCCAGACTTCTCTTGGTACTGATTCTACTGAGCTATTTCCCTGACACCCTCACAAACTGGCTTTAAAGTAAGGCTTTAAAATAAGGCTTAAAAATCCTATAATGAAAAATGTGTTCACTTTTCTATTTGGAGATTTAACTTTAAAATTAAGCATGTTTCTTTTTAAAAGATCCACTATGAAAGACTTATCTGATTCATTCACTTCTAATCCTAACATTACTCTAGAATTGTTTTAATATACTTTTCAGGCCTTGCTGGCCATGATTACATTGTTTTTCTGATCGAAATACTGGGTACTGCACATTGTTTTCTAAGAATGGTAACTTTTCCCCCACATCAGTACCATTTTTTCTGAGCATCCAATTTATAAATTCCCAAGTTTTTGCTTTGTCTCACTTGTTTCCTTTTATCGCCAATATTATCAAATCAGTAGACAGAAAAGCATTTTTCTTTTGACATTAATACTAATAAAAGTACTTCATTCTATAAAACATTTGTGATATAGCATTTTGTACCATTTTAACATAGTTAAATTTTAAAAGATAAGAATATCTATACCAAATGCAAAGCCTAAATTGTATAAGACACAATGATAAATTTCAATTTGTAGGTCTATTTCATGAAAAGTTGCTATATTCTTTGTACTATCACAATTTATTTAAATCTGTTTAGAAAATATGCATATGTAATGTACTTAGAGATTTTAGTAGTTTCTAGGGAGAGCAAATATTTTAAGCAGGTCACAATGAGATAAATTCTCATAAGGCAAGATATTTACTGTTTGGACTGTTACCTCTGTAGTTGCTGTGGCATATTATATAGGTAATTTTTTAGACATAGTTCCACTCTGTAATTCAGGTTGACCTTGACTTCCACATGTAACCTAAGCTGACCTCAAACTCATGGTGATCATCCTGCCTCAACTTCTATAGTGCTGGGATTATGGATACATAACATTGACCACCACCAGGCCCTGCTATAACTGGATTTTTATATCTAATTCTATTACCCTTACTCCTTCAAATCAGTCTGATACCGTAATAATACCCATCTCATGCTGTACATATCATATAACCCTTTGTTGTTTGGCCTTTAAACCATTGTATGGAATAAGGATTGTTTTCTCTTAGAGGTATATTTGTGTATTTGTTTTGTGACTTAACTATGTTTCATGAGTATTGTCGTCATCTAATTGATCTCTTACAGAGCAAATAAGTGGATTAGGAGCAATTCAGCCTACATAACTAGACCAAGAAGAATATGTTTCACATGTGCAGAACATTAGCAACACCTTTAGCCCATTTATATGAAGAGTGCTCTGTAGCTCCCTTGCTGTCTTTATTGCAGACATTAAGATAAATAACTTATATTATCATGACGAAGTGCTACATGTGTATTTTTCTTCTGTTAACACTAAATACAACCATGACAATTTAAAACTGTTACTAGAGAAAGAAATGCTTTTCTCTAAGTCTGCTGAATACACCAATTGGCGAGATACACAGGATGTCCTAACACTTCCCTTCCTTTCTGTACCTATTTTCTCTCCTTTGTAGAAGCCCTTCTTCTTTTTCTTCTTATAGAAAGCACAAAGGCTGATCTTGTTGTATGACTGCACCATTAAATTTAGAGTTAAGAAAGGAAAGAAAAGCATGACCATATTTACCTCTCTCACAAAGTGATCTTATCTTTTCAAAATGAGTCTTGTCTGGATGTATATTTTGCAGCTTGTTTTATCACTGTTTTTCCAAATGTGGTGTAGTAATTGTACACAAATATAGCTTTTACACAAATTGAATTGCAAGCTTTCCATATTATTTGAAAATAGCAACTCTATTATGAGGATCATATTTTAAAGAAATTAAAACTGATACAGAAAATGTCTGGAATATAAATCAGCCAGCAATGTTCTCTAAAAGTCCATACATTTTTATAGTAATCATTTAAAAAGATGAATAGTCCAAGGTCCAGTTTATAAAATAATCACATGGAAGAGAAAGGCTTGATTTATATGAAGCCTCGTGTCCTCTGATTGTATCTTCTTTTTTCTAAACCTTTGCTCTTTCTCCTCTGCCTTTATGGTGTCTAATTTATCCACTGTATTAGCAACCAGGACTTAAGTCCCAGCCTGCTTAAGACGTGTCTAATCTTTTCATACCACATGTGGTGAATTTTTGAATTATGATTTGGGATACTATAAGATGTTGTCAAGGCTGTCTAACCATGAAGGAAGTTAAATTGGGCCACATACAGGCTTGAGGACTTGAGCTAAAATAGCAAGCCTATCTGCAATGCCGGAACAAATTATCTACAAAATCTTTTCCTATTTAAGCTTTTTAAGTAATATTCTAAAATCTATTTAGTTAAGCAGTATTCTAAAGTTATTTAATCTGCATTTAGCCTTGCCTCTATTATAGTCTTAACACTAAAAAGATGACTGAAAGAAACTCCCACATAAATGACTTTAGAATACATTGTACACAAGTATAACTAATATTTACGTTTTCCTTCCTTCTCTAGATATTTTAAAATTACAATGGGATGTGACTCGTACAGTGTTTATGGACAAAAGAAAGAAGTTTAGTTTATATTTCTGAATATTGTTACTTGTATCGTAGACAACTGTCTCAGTCATGGAGATTCCTCTTTTCTGAACTGCTTCATTAAATTAGAGAAATCAGTTCCTTAGCCTGTTCCTTGGCTGTGATAGTGCAGCATGATGAGGGTGGGGGAAAGCCCTGTTTCTTGCCTACCTCTAGTAGTGCTCAGTAGGAAAACATTGCCTGATTGTACCAGGTTCAAAGGTGAATTTATTTCCTGCTGCAGTGTATTTATGAAGCGGGATGCTGGCCAGGTTACAGGTTATAAATGGTTCAGTAACTACACAACCAGAACTATAAGGTACCATTAATTGTTCTTTACAATTTAGCAGGATGGTATAAACTGTCCTGTCTTCCCCAGATAAACTCTGAAGTCTTTCGCTTTTTGACTTTTCTGTATTACAATTAGTTGGTTAAAAGATCAGTAGGGTCTTGTTTGTACTTAATGTATGATAGATCTATGAAACAGGTTTATTTTTATTTCACCATGATTCTAGAAATTCATTGAGCCATGATGGTTCTTCCCAGTTCATTTCTTTTGTATCTTGAGCTGCTTTATGAATATTAATCATATACCAAGTGACTTAAATCCATATTTCTAGTGACTGTGATAGCAAACTTAACCATTAGCCAGTTGAGATTAGGCTGGCTGCTATGGTTACAGCCATAGCACTGAGAAGCACTGATATCCTATCATTTCTTTACCTATCTTATTTTTTTCTATTTGTAGCGTGCAGACATCATACTGACATTATTTCAAAAAGTGTATCACTGCCAAGTATTTTCTCTAATATTATAAAATAAGTTTGTTGACATTAAAAAGGATTATGACCTTGCTTCCTTAACAACAGAAGGCTTAAAGAGATCTATTTGGATTTAATGGTCAATTAGGAAAAGTATTATGCTTTTTGTACAATGATGTATATTAGCACATGAATCAGAGGCAGGCTTAGGAGGATGGAGTGTTTAATTGTCACTAGACCAGAGCAAAGCTCTTCTGAATCATTACAGTCTTTCTTGGTTCACTCAAAAATAATTATTTTGTGCTAAGTTCTAAAAATGTGCTTTACAATAAAGCACCAAATGCCCACATGTGTCCACTTAAATTTAAGTGTATTGAAATAAAGTAAAATTTACAATTCTGTTTCTCAGTCACACAAACTACATTTCAACTGCTTGATAGCATTTACAATTTACATAGAATTTGAAGTGAAAAATCCAGCTCCTCAGTCTTGTCAGCCTACTGGCTTACTATATTGAACAACCTAGAAAACATTTCATTGTAGAATATTTTCTGAGACAGTATTTGTGATAGCATATTAAAAAAAAGATACCCAGGTACATTAATTTTCAAGAAATTATTGTATAAGCCGCTTTAAGCAAAACCTATTAAAATGCAGTTTATTGAAATAATCTTGACTATTGTAAAGCTTTATTAATAAAAATATTTATTTTTAAAAGATCAAATAATGCAGACACAGTTTTGGTTTTTTAATTAGAATTACTTTGATGTTTTCTCACATTTAAAAATGAGAGTACCTTGAAATAAATCAAAGGGTAAGAAAATCAGTTGCTTGGTAAATAAACGCTGGAATGTCAATGGGCTTCCCTAACGTCGTTTCACTGCGTCTGTTACTTTATTTGGAACACACGGTATGAAGTCAGGCTTAATGAACTCGGGTAGCCAAACATCTGGAAACGTTATCTGCTTCTTGAGAAATAATATTAGAAAAACTGCTTATTTCATATGACGTTGCAGAATTTAAAGATAGGGAACGCAAGGAGTGTCTCGAACTTTGGTACACAGAGTGTTTGAGGTTTATTTGCCAAGTTTTATTTTGCCCTTACTGAAAAGCAGGTTGCTTCTCAAACTTAATTAGAACAAGAGACAGCTTGGGCATCATCACGAACATTGTCTTGCTGGGCAGCTGAGAAAGCTCTGCACCGAAGATAAAACGCCTGAGCTGAGCTCTCTTAGGGAAACACTGGAGGATGTCATTTCTCAAGAAGCAACGCACTGGCAGGTTTTGGCGCCTCTTGAGATCTGCCCTCCTCTTTGAGAGAAGCTGGGATGTTTTTCTGTATCCTCCATAGGACGCACACTCCGTGCCCTCGCATTCTACGGAGGCGTGGAGAATTAACAGGGCCGGTTAAGAGGAAAGATGGGAAGTAAATTTGGCATTTTCCCACCCACGTGTTTACACACTTGCCGAGAGCATTTTTTATTTATATAGTCCACAAACACTGTTTCACCAAAATTTTTAAGTTATATCTTTTAAAAAATTATACACATTAAACAGCTTTAAAAGTCCAGAATTACTTCCTCACTAGACTGTTTTTTTTTTTTTTTAATGGGGGGAAAAAAAAAAAAAAACAGAGGCTGGATAATTTATAGAGAATAAACACGTGTTTTTCAAAGTCCTAGAGACTGAGAAGCTCAAGGTCAAGGCACTGGCGAGTTTGGCGTCTGTTTAAAACTACTCTCTGCTTTGAAGATGGGATGTTTGTGTGCATCTGTCTTCCTCAGGATACGTACATTGCGCCCTCGCACTGTACAAAGGCAGAGGGGTCCAGGGAGCTAAGCTGCTGCCTTCAACCCAGCTCGCAGTCCGAGTCCTCCTGACCTCATCCCCTCATTATTCTTTTACTTCAAAAGTGAAGTTGCCACACAAACTGTCGTGGATAGACAAACATTCAATCATAGAAGCATCAAAGAAAGTGGGGGTAAAGTTCCAGTTAAAAATGTATCTGCAAGATAAGTTGTTTTGGGGGCCCAGCGGGATGGCTCAGTGGTCTAAAGCGCCTGCTTGGGGAAGCTTGGGCGGCTTCAGGGACTGCAGTTCGATCCCCGGCACCACATGCTGTGCCAGCCCTGCCCTCAGGGCAGGCTGAGCCAGCCATAAAAATGAGTGAATAAACAAGCAAAGGTTCTGAAACAAGAATTAAAAAAAATAATAAAATAAAGATAAGTTGTTCTGCATCTTACTGTGAGAGTCAAATTTGTTTCTTCTTTTCAACCTGAAGGTCGAGTTACAAGGTATTTGCATAGAATTAATATATAGTTCAATGCATCCGTACTTTGATGAATCAAGCCTCTTGTCTTTCAGAGTGAAATATTTTAGTGTATTTTACGCGGTGTCACATAAAGAACTGTTCTGCTGATTAACATGGTATCCCCTCTTTTTTGGCGGGACCGGGCTCAAACTCATGACCTTTCACTTGCCAAACAGGCACTTGTGCCACAAGAGCTATCCTCCACCCCACCTCACTATGTTATAAATTCTTTTTTGTCTTTTTTAGGTTGGTATATGCTTGTAATAAACAACAATTGAATTCATTTTGGGGAATTGACATACACCTATAGAGTATATGCAATTCATACAAATATATATATATATATATATATATATATATATGTATATATATATATCCATATAACATAATATAGTGTAATGGAGTATAGTAGCATAATATAGAAATAGCCATCCAAATCACTTTCAGTCCTCCCATCATCTCTTCTTGGACCTTCCCTTGATCTCCATTCCCATCTCCTTAAAGTCTACCTCCCTGTTTCCTACTATCAGTCCTTTATCATATTTTTATTTATATTTTAGATTTCCCATTTAAGAACAACCATACACTACTTAACTTTCCAAATCTGACTCATTTCACTTAAGATTGTGGTCACAAGATTCATGCATTTTCTTAGAAATGGCTCAACTTCGTCCTCCTTGATGGCTGAATCAAAGTGAAATAGTTCTTTATTTGACTGTGAGCATCTTGACTATTTAGCTGTAATGATGTGCACTGCCATAAGCATAGGTGTGTGTGTGTGTGTCACTGTAGAATGATGTCTTTAACACTGGCAGAAATATCTAGAAGATATACAGATAAACTTAGTGAATTTCCAGTTTTGGTTTTTTGAAAAATCTCCCTATTGATTTTCATAATGGTTTACTGCTTTCCATTCTCACCAGAAGTGTAGATGGGCTTCTTTTTTCCCATTTCCTTGTGAGTGTTTGCCCTTGTGACTGAAATAAAATGGACTCTCACAGTTGTTTTTGTTTACATTTCTAATTTCGATAAAGATGCTGAACAGTTTTTTGCATATTTATTTCCCAGTTTTTATTCGTCTTTTAAAACAGACATGATATCTTGTCTAGACAATATTAGTACAAACTTTTCTTCTCATTGAACTAAGAGAAAGTAGCTATATATCTATGCTAACATACCTATATATATATGCATATTTATATATTATTTTAACTACAAAGCTGTCCTTTATATCCCCTTTTTTGTTTTGTTTTGTCATAGATGGTGTTTCATCGCTGTTAGAGAAGCTGTATTTGGAGAAGTCTTTAAAGCATCTTTTCATACTTGCTTCTAGTCCAAATATTGTAGGTGTATGAATTCAACAAAATAACCCAAGGTAGCCCAATAGTCCATAATAGTAGTGAGTTATCAGCACAACTGGCAATTATCCAAAGTTGTTGACTTGAGCCTTCTACAGCTCAGCATATTTATATAACTTTACTTTTTATACCTCATGGTTAAACTCTTCTGCTGGGTGGTTAAGACCAAGTTAAGGCAAGACATGCATAACTAAAAATATAAATTTTGCTATCTGATAAGGTCAGCCAAATCCCCTCTTTTATCATTATATTGTTTATTTTATGTTAGGAGTGTTCTCATATCACTTTGGTCAGCCTCTTTGAAAATACTAAGGTTCCTCCCATTCCCATGCAAAAGTTTCTGAATTAACCTGCTGGTATTGCCTGTAATTGCAATGTTCTGAATGGTAGCTATCAGCCACAAACAGTTACTGAGAGTGAGAAATATATCTTCCCAGAGTAAGGTGTGTTTTAAGCATAAAATCACACTGTGTTTTAAACATTTTGTATGAGAAGGTAAAACATACCACTTGGCTCTATTATATTTTGGAATAGTATTTTAGTTATACTGGGCTAAATATGTATTGTCAACTCTACAGATTGCTTAACATGTCTTGCAAAAATTTAATTTACATGTAATCATTTTTGCTTAGATGTTTAGAGTAGATAGTGTTAGCTTCCATTTAGATATTTCTGTCTTGTCAGCCACAAAGTCAGGAAAGTTTCCAGTCTTATATTAAATTGAATTTAAGAGCTTTTTCAATGCAAATGAATGAATCTATCAGGTCTCAAAAATAATTTCTGAGATATTTGTCTAACATTTATTTCTTTTACTCCACTTCACAAATATTCAACATGATAATTAATGGCCTTTGAATACAAGTTTAAAAAAAATCTTTCCTACTGGACTGGTACTTTATGGCACCAGTGGAAATAAAAACAAAGAGCAGGTTGGGAAGAGAAAAAAAAAAGATATTTTGATCCAAAGCACACAACAGTGTTCTTAAGTTCAGTTTTATTTCAAGTCTCTCTCTAACTTCTATGAGATGATTTACTGCTAAAGTCTGTCTTCCTGCTGCTATCTCTGAATAAGCCCAAATCTTCCAAGTAGTTAATAAACTTCTTATCTTTTGAATACTGAAAATAAAATAAACTTAATCCTCAGGGTGGTTCAGTCAGCAGACCGGTAGCCTTTCAGATGCTTCCCAGAGATACAGGACAACTGTGTTTTCTGCCTTATGTGATTATCAATCTTTCCTTTGCATGCATGTGTGTGTAAGGGCATTAAAGGTGCTTCTTGGTGATAAATGTCAGTAGAATCACAAAGTGAATATTAATTTCAGGATTGTCAAGGTCAGTTGTGTGCCCAGCTTCATTACTATTGGACCTGTTACCTTTGCTGATACTATAAAAGATTTTGAATATTAGGCTCTATTTTCCAAGTATCAAGAAAGAAATTGGGCAAGAATTTTCAATTTACATTGCTCAAAAAAAAGTACCTTAGCAGTGTCTGATCTTCTAATTGAGGTAATAGTTTAGTGACTTAAATAGATCAAAATGTGGAATGCAGGAGCGAGGTTAGGTAGAAGTGGAATAAACAGATGATCACAACATCTAGAAAGGAGCTGATCTCCCTAAAAAGCAGTTTACTATATATAGTAAAATAAAGAAATGAAGCCATTCATAGAAGTAGGTGCAAAATTAACTAACTCATGAATTTAGAAGTAAAAATAGGAGAAAATCTGGGTCATGCCTGTGTAGAAATAAAGAACCAGCTGTATGTTGCTCATACAGTGAAGTACCTGGAACCAAATAAGGCACCAAAAGTGTGCTATGCATACACCCTATCCACACACCTGTGTAGTTTAGACCAGGCTAGGTTTTGTTGTCTCTGAGAGTACCAAATGTTGTCCAACTATTTCTGCCATCACTCAGATGGCATTCTTGCATCATTTTACGTTCATTCTTTATTCCCTTGCAGTCATAATCCTAGTGCAGTTGTCTTTCATATAGTTGTCAAATTCATTTTCTTTTCTTGATCTCCACTACCATTACACTTATTCTGTCTCTTGAGAAGCCACCCCCTTTCTTTGGATTACAATGTATCCTACCAACTAATCTTCCAAGGCCTACATTTGCCCACCCCTTCACTCATTATATAGCACACAGAGCACAAAAAGCTGAAGTGCCATAATTTCTTTTTGAAACTTAAACTAATGATTAAAGTCCTCCAAATCAATTTAAGGTTTAGCTAATTCTGGCCCCTGATAAATTCTCATGCCTCATTTGGATTTTCTTCCTTTCTGTTCCTTGTTATCCAACCTCCTTTAGCTATGAATTTAATGGACAATTTTCTTGGTTTGCTCATTAATTCTTACAGTTGATAGTACACTATAATTACTTCATATTTATTGAGCATTGCTTTTGTGACAGACACCACTAAAATATTACTTGTTATTAATATTTATAAAAAAAATAGCTACTGATATAATCCTCATTTCTTAAATACGTAGAAATTTAAGATGTGAAGTGGCTTGATTGAACTGCATAGCCTGAGTAAAGTTCCTGCATATGAATCGAAGGTCTCTGAGTCTGGAGGTTAATATCATTACTGCTGGTTTTATTATAAAAGATTTAATGGATAGGATATGCTGGCATTGCCTATATCAAAGTAGACTAGCACTCTGGCTTTTCTAAAGCCAATGTTAGGAAAACAAAGTTCTAAATTTCTTCTTTACTTTATAGTCTCTCCAAAAAGAGCCAGTTTGCCCAGTGAGTTTGCTTATCGTTTAAAGCTTGGAAATAAACAATACATTTCTTTCCCAGTGAGATGGTATCACTTAAGGTAGGAACTTTTGGCATTAAGGAGAAAAATGCACTCACCTGACTATCTGAAAAAGAATGCTGCTTACTTTTCTTTTAATAAAAAACAACACACCTCTTTGATAAAAGCAATGTATATAGGTCATTTGCTGCTCTATTAAAACTACAAGCATTAAATATTGATTCTTCCTATGCTAACCAGGGTACAAGTCAACTCTGAGGAAGGATGCTGGGATTTAGTTACATTATCACCATGGCAAGCTCTTTGGCTTGTGCATAAGCTGAAGCCACCTGCTTTTCTGGTGCGTATCTATTTTTAGAGAGCTGAGAATTTTGTATGAAGAGATATAATCTGGAAATGCATAGGAGTCTCAAAGCAGTGTGAAATAATGGAGTGTCCAGAAAATGCTGCCCCTATGGGTTTCTCCTTGCGACAGTCCTATGAGAATTGAACATCATCTTATGTTCATCTTATGTGAGTGTGTTAAGCAGATAAAATTTTAAAAAATTCTATACATATTGTTTATGAGATGGAGGAAAGGTTCAGTTCATATTTCTGGTAGCAGTTCAGGAAAATCTTGGCTGCTTTGTAAGCCCGGCTTACTTGGCCAGGGATGGTTTGTAAATATAAACCTGGTTGCATCCGACATACATTCTGCTAAATGTTAGGGCTAGATGAGGTGTCTCACCCCCCTTCCTCGCATATCTCATTTCTTCTAAAAGTTCTGACAATCACAGAGAAAATATTTTCTCTCTAATAGTCCAGGGTATAAAGCAAAGCAGAAAGAAGCTTAAAGAACTTGATTTCAAAATAACATTAGCTACTTTACAATTTGAGTATTTTCTTGTCTATATAACATTATGTCTGTGATATGTAAATTTGGAACTTTTGAGAAAATCATGCTCAGAGTATATATGAAGTTGGTTGAAGGCTACATTATTATTAGAATGATTTAAATTCAGAATTCAAAATTAAGACTTTTCCCCCCTCAGTGCTGGTCTGTTTTCTCCCACACAGATAATTTCCATATTTTTATTTTTTCCCTTTAAAATTTCTCAAAATTTCCTAACAATTTTTTAAAAAATTCTTTTGAAAATTAATCTCTTTAATAAACATTTCTTCCCTAGCTGAATTTTTAGACAAATATCTTGAGAAAAATAGATGAATTTTGATGTTCTGTTTTATTTTTGGCATTCTAGTACATGTTTGCTGTACACAATGACATTTTCTGTGGAAAGTTAGAACATGTACATAAAACATCTTAATTTTTTCACTGTCTCCTTCTTCTCCCATTGTGACTGATGCTACATTTTGCTAAGATTGGTGAAACATTAATGGACTTGATGGTGTTCATCAAAATAGAAAAAAAACAATACAATGATAATGTGATTCTTTGGGAAGAAGAGGTTTGCTTTCTCAATATGAGATGAAATATATCATCAGTAATCTACTTCTTGGAATTTTTCTCATTACTTTTACTTGAAGCCTTATTGTCTGAAATTTTTTTTTTTAGCAATTTGCAAGTTCTAGCCAATATCACAGCTACTACCCCACATACTGTATGAGACTGATTATTTCCTGATTAATTAGATTTGTCCTTCACTCTTAAATAGCCTGTCCCTTTTTCTCCCTGGAAAAATCTTAATGGTTACTAGAGAAGCGATTTTTTTTTTTTTGTATTTTGTATTTTAAGGAAGGGTCTACAGGGTGCTCAGTGTCTTACTACTAGATCAGACTTGTAGTGATCTGCCTGTTTACAGCCTCCCAAGAGCTGAGATTAGAGGTGTGTGTGCCACCACACAAGTCTCAATTGTCATCTTAGTGCACCCTGGCATTGGGTGGGTATGGAGGCCTGGGGATTGAACCCTCACCTCTGAGCCTGCTTGCAAGCACTTTAATCTAGTGAGCTATTTGGCCAACCCTCGACAAGTGTCCTTGACCAAACTTCTCCTGACTATTCAACAGTGATAGGTATTCATTTGGTAGTTCTCTCTAACATAGATATTCATTTGGTAATTATCTCTCTAAAATTTATATGTACCTAATCACCTATTCTTAGCTTTGAGTACATGTAGCCAATTATTTAACCTTAGGTATTTTACATACTTTTTCTATATTTTAATAAGATTCCTATGAATGTGACAGTGTGGGCAGAAGCACTGAATACTAAGCACATAAAAAGTAAGTTGGGTGGAAACATAGCTCAGCAGTCTAAGCATCTGCCTGGCAAGCTCTAGGACCCGAGTTCAGTCCTTGGTACTGCATGCCATGCCAGCCCTAGAACCCTGGGCATGCTGGGTGGGTCCCAAAACAGAGCATGGTGGTGCATACCTCTATCCCCAGTGCTATGGAGGCTGAGACAGGAGGATCACTGAGAGTGTGATCTGGATAGCAAGACCTGGCATCCAACAGATAGATAGATAGATAGATAGATAGATAGATAGATAGATAGATAATTTTTTTAAGAGAAAAGGTTAAATTCTAAGATCCACTGGCATACTTTTCTCATCACAGTTGCTGGCAACCAGATCCAAGCTTTAGGAGAATACTTCAACAGTTAGATTGCCTCAGTTTATGAGACACCTAGGCTTCATTAGCAGTAAATATTACATGTAAAGTTATCACACCTGTATAACTTTATTTTTATCCTCAATATTTGATATATAGTATTTTTGACAGTTTTCTACATCATATAAGAGTTGCACATTACATATAGTTCTCCAGCTTTAATAGTTTCAAATCTTAACCATAAGCCAAGGAATCTTCACTATGCTAGACATTGCCTTTGTATCTCAAAGTAAATTCAAAATACTGAACATACTTCATCAAGACGTATTATGGCTTCATGTGCTAATGAAGTTCTGAGATATTTTTCAAAGAAGGCCTTTCCCTGAGGTGAGTTCCTGTAATTTCATTAATAGACCACATCGACTTCTGGGGTAAACACAAAAAATCTACTTTCAAAATTATTTCTTCATTCAAAACTATTTTTAGTCATTTATACTACACTATCAAAAACATCTGCCACTTAATGTTAGTTTATATTAGTGCATATTTTGTTTATAAAATAATAAATATAAATTATATGTCATGAGTATCACACACATTATATATATGTACCTGTAGTTATTTTATATATTATATAGAGTGCACACATTTATGCATAAAATAACATCTAAGTATATTTCCCATGATTTCGTAGATAGCACCTTTTAAAAGCAAACGTAAATGAAATAGTAGCCCCTATTTTGTCAGACTCCTGTGGTTTTGCAATTGAAACCTGCTTCTTAGTTTTTACTTCTTCCTTGCCAGATTACTGTTATATCTCCTAACTATGCATAGTTCAGTCAAAAGGGAATTTCTTTATGTTAATAATTACATTGCTTGAAGGCTTTTGATGTTGTACATCTTCTACTGGATAGAAATACATTTCATAAAAATATCATTAAGGTTGTTAATTACAAGAGAATAAAACCAAGGAAGCAGTCAAAGCATGTACTTTATTCTCAATAAATACAAGTGGTTTCAGAAGTCGTTTGTACTTGAAGCACACTCATTGGGGAAATCATCAGCAGTACAAGCTACTGCTTAAAGGAAGGAATATTTGTGGTCTAAGGCCACTCAGATCTCTATAGGTAACTCTTTACATTCTCTGTTATCCATTTTTAAAATTAGAATCATGGATAATTTTTAAATTAGTAAACTGATGGAGATTTGAGTTTTCCTAAGAATTCTGGCCTGAGATGAAAGTACACAAGTAGCAGTTGAATGACAGCATAAGTGGCAGCTTTTTCCACAAACTTCTCTTACATTGATCCTATAAGAAGCAATAGCTGTTAAATTGAGGATTTAGTATACTAGGACTCATTGTACTACACAGTCTCCTTGACAAAAGAACTTCAAATATTCAAATGCTCAAATATATAAGAGCTGACACTAGAATTTATCTTCATTTGGGACTTCCAGCTGAGAAACATCAGTATAATGATGAAGAGGAATCAGCCCCATCCAGTATTATTAAGATAGTGGTATGTGTTCATCTTTCTGAAGCTTTTGTTTACTTTCAAATCCTCATATTGATGCTCTTTTTTTTTAAAAAAAGAACTGTTTAAACTTCCAAGGCTCTTCTAAGAAACATATATTAGATAAATCACAATTTAGGTTTTTAGAAGTCAGATGGCAATAAATAGATATATGTTTAAATAAAAATACAGAGAAAAAGAAAATATTAATTTATGTATGCTATATTCCATCATCAGCATCAAAAACAGTAATATGATGTAAAACCTAAAATATTTGTCACATTAAATAAGGTGAATTCAAATTCATTTGTAATATTGATAAATTTTAAAAAAATAGACACCTAGCTTACAATATAGTCCAGCTTTGGGAACACAGTAAAAACAGTTGTTCAAGAATTGTAGATATCTCTTTAAAGTGACATGTTGCCCGCCATTGTCCATCATAACTAATTAAAAATGACTACAAATTACTTGCTGATAACCACTGCCAGAATTAGAAGAAATCCATGTTACCATCTAATCCATTAGAAATTACTACAGAGAGAACTACTGACAATGCACATAAAATGTCCGCATTGCATTTTTTAAAACAAACACACAATTTCAAAGATTTCATAGATTTCTAGAGCTACCACACTTCGTGTCTCTACTCTGTAACTATCTGTATTGGTGGAGAGATAGCTCAGCAGCATAAGCCCCTGCCTGGCAAGCACAAGGTCTCAAGTTTGATTCCTGGTTCAACAAATAAATAAATTAATTAAATGTTCGCTATATTCTGGGGACTACCCACTCCCAACCCTCTCTTGTCCTTCTCTTGGACAAGATCTTTCCCCTAATAAATCTATTCTACTCATAAAAAAACTCAATGTATCTCATTAACTATTGGAAGCCCCCCTCCTCATCCATGCTGATGTATAGGTACAATTCTTTCTTAAATAATATTATGGGCTATGCAATTAATCATACATTATTAGAGATCTGACTTCTTTTTGGAAAGTTACTTTGGGTTAATATACAACAATTCCTTATTATAAAGTATTCAGTTATATATATATATATATATATATATATATATATATATATATATATTTCAGGGCAAATAGTGACATGCAATATATCTTATTTACTCCAACATAACTATTTAATTTCATTATTAGATACAGGTGCTACAGTGAATTTCTACTGCAATGCAATTTTAAATCTAAAAAAGTAGTCGACCCGCCTGACATTGATTGATGAGTAACTTGCATAGATGATTCATCTATTCTTAAATCTTTGCTCCTTAAAGAAATAGGTAACTTGAATGGAAATGGAGAGAAATTAGATGTAGTTCTTCACAAAATTATCGTCCAACTGAGGGGATCAGTGGAGACTATTAAAGACATCTTAGGAATGATGAACAGTTAAGTCCATTAAGTTCTTGACTGACATCCGAACATGTAATGAAATAGAAGACAGAAGCTGTTAACTATATTGATTCCACACCTAATTCCTGAAGACGAAGCTCCCAAAGTTGCATATTTTTGCTTTTGTAGGTATTCCTTAGAATCGATGCAATATACAAATATATATATATATATATATATATATATATATATATATATATATATATAAACAATACATTGCCATGCACATATTTTAGGGCTATAATTCAAAGAGAAAGCACTAAACTTATAAAAAATTTATAGTACTTTTGTGAAGAAAATAACTATTAAAAATGTAAGTGAAGCAAAGAGTGAGATGTATTCTTAAAAATATATGTTACATACAGATAGTATTTGCCCTAAATCAAGGCATTAATATGTCCTCAATAAAATACGTGTAATTATTTTTTGATACTTTATGAATATTTACTCAAATGAAGATAGGATTATGTCATTTTATTTTAACATCTAAGGATATTAAAATCTACCAATACTATCAAATTATAAATAATAATTTAAGGCAAAATAGTTAAAATAGGAAGCAATTTGATACTGAAGAACAATTATTTTCAAGATATAAAAGGTCTTTGGAAACTTTACTACAGCAAAGAAAATGGGTGAAAGCACATATTTTTTTTATGAATACTTGAACTAAGTACTCTAAATTTTGCTTTTCATTTCAGAAAAGAAATTTATTATCATTTATTATCTCTGTTGCAATCCTTCTGGACATCCAAGCACCAACCTTTCCATAACAATGGCCATAGAGCACTAAGAAGACAGATAAATTCAATCGATGGACAAATGATTAGGGTTGGGATGGGTTAATGTTAGCTGAGTCCACGTCAGGATACTTACTGCCTTGTGTTCTGTGATTAACAACTGTTAAGCTGCATGCAAGTAAAGAAATTACAAGGTAGGCAAAAGGCATACAGGCTTGCTGGCATGAAATATGCATAGATGCATGTACCAAATTTAATTGGGTATGTTAGGAAAATACTTTTGAATCATTTGTAGTAACATTGCCTAATCAATACAATCAAATGGTTTACACAACATAGTGTGTTTTTTGTTTGTGACTTATGTTAAATTTGGTAATTGTACACAAAATCACTTATTCGACATACCCTTGTTGAATACATTCTGTGTAGCAAGCATTATATGCAGACATGTGGAAAATAATTGATTTTATTTTTTGAAATTCTAAATGTAATGTTCTGGCATTTCTGTTGAAAAAGCCATAGTTTACATAGCCCAAGCGGCTGGGTTTAGTGTTGAGAAGAGTAAATGTGATCTATGGCTTGCTTTTATGGTAATACTGCCTTGAACTACAAATATCCTTAGTGTTTTTTCTCTGATCGACACAATTTCCCAAACCTCAATGATCTTCAAAGAATCATTGATGAGCTATGTACCTCATTTATTTTCCAGCCATATTTAACTTGTGCTCTGTAGAAAGTCCCAATATGCTCTTGAAGATTCCTTATGCTCTTGCCAAGCAAAGAAGCCATTCGGTCTTTCCTGTCACATATAGAGCCTCGGGAAACTGAGTGGCATGGACTGTCCTCCACGACAAAGTTGTCCCCCTGCTATGTGCATAATTGGTCAGGTGAAATGCCAGTTCACTTTCTTCTCTTCCTGAGAAGTCCACTTGGCATGCTTCCCGTAATGCTGTTTGGCTCAGATGGGATGGATGAAGAGACATCGCCCAGTATTGCCTCTTTTCTCTGCTGGGCACATGTGAGGGCCCCAGTCCTCCTGAGATTTTCTTCTGGAAAACAAGATCTAAGCTCCATTCTCATTTGCAAGTGCATTATGTATCACAGCAAAAGTGAGTTTAGTCATGCTGAGACCTGAATTTTAACCCCCAGATTAAGTCACATTCAAATCAACCAGTGTCACTTTAGCTTGGCCATGAGAAAGCAAAAAGTAATGCATTCAGTTAGTAGTTCATGCACCACAGGACACGTGCGTGCACTGCGTGAACTCCATCAACATCCTGGACACCACACACGCACTGCTTATGATACTTGAAGCATACCTTTGAGCCTCAGTGCAGTCGCCCCTCTCCCTTCCTTTAAGGAATAATGGATTTCATGTTAGTAACGTCCTTTCCTGGAATATTTTTATTATTATTATTATTATCAGTAATCACTAAAAAAAAATACTTTGTCTTATTTGTTGTTTAAAATACTGTCTTAGGGGCTGGGGAGACAGCTCAACAGACTAAGCACTTGACTGGCAAGCGCAAGGGACCGATTTCAATCCCTGGTTCCACAAAAATGAATGAATGAATGAATGAATGAATAAATAAATAAATAAATAAATAAATAAATAAATAAATACTGTCCTAAAAATTAAAAAGTAAAAATAAAATAAAATACTATTCTATGGCAATACAGTTGAACAATGTCAGTAGACAATTTTTTTAAAATTTTGCTTTATTTTCTCATGAAGTAAAACATCTGCTTTATTATAATGTAAATCAAGTTATGTTGCTACAGACAGTGACAATGTGCATTTCCCATTGTTCAGTAATGTCTTTTACATTTTCTTTTCATATCATTTGTCAGAGAGAAATTACTCATTAAAAAGCTCTAAAATGGGGACATTCAGTGTCCCCAAATTCAGCTCTTTTGCAGAAAGGTTTCTCACTGTTGGAGAATGTTATGGTTTATGTCTAGTTACCCCCCGCAAAGCCTCATGCAATCATGAGGTGGGGACTTCGAGAGTTTGAGACTTGATCCATGATCCACTGGGATTATGTATTTTAGTACTAATGAAATTATGGTCTGAGTACTGCTGGGAATTATAGGTGTGGCCTGTGGCAGATAGGCTAAGGCAGAGAACCTGATGTAATTTAAAGAGAGACAGAGAGAAAGACTCGTGCTTTTGCTCTACTGCCCTGATTGGTTGTTGCTGTCTACTGCCCTAGTTGGTTGATTGCTTCTGTCAGGATTGTTGCAGTTCTGCCACCATGAACTGGATGCTCTCTACCCTGTTCCACTCAGTCTTGGGCCAGCTGAATATGGACTGAAACCTCCAGTAACTGTAAACTAAAAATAAACCTTTCTTTCCTTCATTTTGACTGTCGGATATTTGTCCTAGCAATGAGTAAAAAGTAACTAAGAGAAAGAACAACACATGCATGGAAAGGCAAGAGCGAATGTTTTGGAGATGGATTGGACTATACGTGAAATTTGCTTCAGAATATGTATCTTCATGTTCAAAAAATATATATACATATATATATACATATATATATATATACAGAGGCATATGTGTATACCTACATGTGTGCATGTTTCTTAGCTCTGTTACCTGAAAGGACCTAAAGACAGAAACCTTGACAAGGAGCAAGTAACACACTTAGCATTCTAGTCTTTGTCTTTAACCTCATTACCTACTTTAAAAGAACAGAAATCCTTGGACAAATGTCTGATTGCAGAGATAGGGCAGGACCCAGATGAGCTGCAGTGACAGCAAATGTTCCAGGGAAAATAGGGACAGGTCACTGAGCAGGGAGCAATGCACAGGAGGGCTCCAGAGAAAATCTAATACACTCTGAACAGGAGAATACTTCAGGACAGGAGTGAGCTAGATATTTTAAAGTGTAATTCATGTTTGTGATGAGATAATAGGTACACAAATAGAAATATTGGCTCTTAAAAAATAAATATTTGAGATATGAAAATACATGGACAGGGACTGGAGAGAGAGTTCGGCAGTCTAAGCACCTGCCTGGCAAGCACAAGGACCCAGGCTCAATCCCTGGTATCGCATGCCTTGCCAACGTGGTACTGAGCCAGCCAGGTGTGGTGGTACACACCTGTAATCCAAGTTCTGGGGAGGCTGAGACAGGAGGATCACTACAAGTCCAAGCTGTGTAGTGAAACCATGCACCAAAAAAGGAAAGAAAGAGAGAGAGAAGAGATTTAAAAAAAATACATGGACAGAAGTGTTTTGATTTAATGATTGTGGGCCTTTGCTAATCGTATTAACAAGGACATTACATATCCTTGATTACATAAAGTATGAGTTTTGACATCTAACAGACCACAGATCACTACAAAGTGAAATTAAAATGAAACCCTAAATATTATATGAAGGATCCCAAATCCAGCAAGTTATTAAATTGCTGACTAAATTCAAAACAAAATAATGCATTATGTTTCTCTGCAAATTAAAGTAGAGCTAGATGTTCAAATATTCCCACATTTTATTTTTTTCTGAAGCTTTTGACAACATACAAAGATATAATGGTCAAATACAAAGCTCCAGAAATGATAAATTTAGATTCAGATCCTCACTCTTTTCTGTCATTATTCTACTCACTTGGATGCATACACTGGGCTTTTCAACTGTAAAATGAAAGGAGCAATTCAATTAATGCAAACTTTCTCTTGAATTTTAAAATTAAATGATTCTAAGATTTCACAGTTTCACTTTTATATTCATATTTTTATATTGATATTCCATTTTGTTCTAAAAATAGTGTATCTTGATATTATTTCCTCAAGTTCTAAAAGATCTAATTCTGTTCTGAAAAAATCAACTCTCTCATCTTAATTTGTTTCTTTTACATACAGTGCAAGTTCCAGGGCCAGTAGAAAACCTGCACGCTGTATCTACCTCACCTACCTCAATTCTTATTACCTGGGAACCCCCTGCCTATGCAAATGGTCCAGTCCAAGGTTACAGATTGTTCTGCACTGAAGCATTAACAGGAAAAGAACAGGTGGGTAAGGGCATGGGCCACATCTATAGCTTGTGGAAACGTACAGGAAAGGAATTGCGTCCCCCTTTCTATTCCATCCACGGGATAACACTAGGAATGGAGAATGAGGAGCAGATCTGATACAGCTCAGAATGTAGTACATTCATTGTATAACTGATTACCTCTAAAGCACTTGTTACCAGCAGTGTTAACCAATATAATTGAATTCTGGTGGTGATAAAGGCAAGCAAAGAAGTGAAATAAACAGAGATCATCCATACAGAGTTTTATTTTAAGTGTAGGCCTGAGCGTTTCTGCAAACCTATATTTTCTCAGATGCATGTGTACTTTCAACACTTTTTCTAGGAGATACTTGTCTTTATATGAAATAGCCTTGGACAAACTGTTTTTACACTCTCATATCTTTCATAATCCCCACCTTTCCTCACCATCACACTCTGACCTATGGTTTTTGATGGTTTGCATGGAACTTGCTTATAGAAGCTTACCTTCCTTTTGCATGTAATCAGTGATTAACAAAGACACTAAAAAGAGACAACTTAGTTGCTCATGTGAAGAGTGAAATCTTTTGGAATGTAAATGAAACTTGGCATTCTTACTTTGGGACGTATATGACTATTAAAATGTTCACTTTCAGATTCTCTAATCCATGTGGAAGAGATGTATAGCAATCTTAACAGATGGGAAAGTGGGCTCAGGATATCAGAGTTCTATGTTCTCCGAGTGTTACCAAACATAAGATATTATTCATGCTCCCATATAAAATGCACGATAGGGGCTTTCTTTTGAAGCATTTCGCTATAATCCTATCCAGAAAGATCAGCCTGGGGCCAAGCCATAGGAAGCCATTACCTGCGCTGCTCCTATATAACCTTGCTTTTTTCCTAATTGTTCCCATCTTTTTGAGCTCTGATATTTTAATTAATGTTTTGTCAATTACTGATTCAATTTCCTTTTCTGTATGTTTCAGCCCTTTCATAATACATTTATAAATTATTTAAATAAGTTCAAAATTCAGCATCATCTAGGATAGGTGTTAGGGTGAGACATGCTGTGTAAACCTAAGTGGGGGCTCTTGTAGCACTGGCTGGATCTGCTTTGGCAGATGCCCTTCACTTTCAGTGCTTCTTTGACTGCAGTTGTGAAGTGAAACTGGGAATAGTTCAACCTCCAGTGCAAAATTTTTGGAAACAAAATATATGGCAAAGCACCTGACAGTGTCAGCAAGCAAGGGAGTACTACTGTAGTTTCTTGGTGAATTATTCTATCTTACTATTCCATTTGAGGCACAGGAGTGGGTTTGTGTTATCAAGGATTTGCAAGCCTGCTTCTGCCTGGGAAGGTTTTTGTGTGGGTGGAAAATCCCATGCCATTCCATGTATTGGGTGGCATTAAGAAAATTGGAACTTAATGTGTATAAAAATAGTCTGTTGCTATTTTACGAGGAGTCTGCAGAGTAATGTGGGCTCTAGTGAGGGAGTGTGTAATACAAGTAAGATTTTATAGCAGCTCATTAGAAGGCTCGAGGGTAGTTATGTGACCAAGAATCTGCCATCTAATTCACTGACTGCGCAGAATGGTTGACATTGCTGCTTTAATGTGCTTCCATAGTAACAGTTTGGCAATTTGTGTCTCCAGAATATAGAAGTTGATGGGCTCTCTTATAAACTGGAAGGCCTGAAAAAATTCACAGAATATACTCTTCGATTCCTGGCTTATAATCGCTATGGGCCAGGAGTATCTACAGATGATATAACGGTGGTTACGCTTTCTGATGGTAAGTTATGAATAGTGAAATTTTATCTGCATATTTTCCATAAAACTGAAATGGTATTACATGTATGTTATGGATTCCATTTTCACACATGCCTCACTAAACTTTTACATAAACTTTTAGCTTACATTAGAGGCTTGGCTAACTTACTCACATTATGTATTATAATCAAGTTTATACTTTTTGTACTAGTGTACATTGAGCCAGGATGCTCTCATCAGTAATTTCAAGTGCTAAATATTGTCCAAAAGCTCGGGTTATTTCTATATCTGCATTTCTTTCTTTGTAAAAATGCCATATGTGAACTACACTAGACTGAACTATTTTATTGCTCATTCTAAGGGAACACAGATGATTAAAAGTACAAAGGACAGACAATATTTCTACATATCTCTTTATTTGAAAGTAGATCATGAGAATTTAGGCTAAATAATCCAGCACTGAAAATGTTAAGAGTGCATATGAAAATCTGCAGCTTTACTTTGCTTAATGAATGAAAGATGACATTTTTAAATGTATTGAAAGGGAGGAAGAGATATTTATAAAGAGAATGAACCTGTCTAAGCAATAGGAGGAAAAACTAGATAACTAAGAATGATAAAAGGTTTTAGAGTTTATTAAAAAGTAAAGATAAAGTATGCATAGTATGTCATATGGGGCCTATGAAAGCTCAGACAGGTGCAGAAATACGGAGATTATCACCGGTGGGTATTAAAGTGACCAGAGCTTGCTGTTTCCAGTCATACTTTGCTGTTAGTGTGTTTAATTCTATAAATTATTGCTCATGATGAATTAAAATAAATGAGTTTAGCTTGTGATCCCTTGACCGATTTGACCTTTTATAATCTGAGAAAATATCTGGGTAGAATATCAATAGAGTAAAGGAGGACATGCATGTTATTAAGGACAGTGCAAAGGAAATACAGGAATGATGCTTATTTGCATTTCAACTTCTAAATTATATTTCACATGTAAGACCACTTCAGTATTATTTTTAATGCAATTCTTCTGCCCACGCATCTGATTCTGCTTTTGAGGATAGAATAGAATATTTATTGGCAGAATAAATTACTTCACAACTTATAATTATAAAAATAAAAGGAAAGCAAATGAAAATGAGCATTTTACATAATTTATGCAGATTTCATTCACACCCTGAACTGTAATACTGTGGCCTTATTCTCCACTTTGGTTTTAAATGTCATAAGTGAGAAAGATAGATTATTAATCATTAGTCCAGAATTATCTTCTGGATGTGTTACTGTGCTTAGGGTTTAGAAAATACCTGTCAGTGAAAATAAAAAAAAAATTTTTTTAAAAAAAGGATGTCAAGGCCTTAACCCCAATAAACATTACAATAGAAAGAAATGCTAAATCCTTTCTACCTGGTGCATTTGACAGGAGAAAGCAGAGACTCCAAGGTCCCTCTGGACTGGGCACCCTGACCTTGTCTGACTTCATCTTTACAACCAGTCAGCTCCTAATTTCCAACAAAACCTACAATTAGGGCATCCATTCTTTTACTTACCTAATCTTCAATATGCTTTCTTCTATCTACTGAAGCTGTTTAGGCCTGGGTTAGTATGAACTTTACATGTATTTAGTTATCCTTAATAGCCACCTGCTTCGCAGTATTCAGTCAGAAGGTACTGTTCTTGGACCTTCTGTATGCAAAAAGGGGCAGATGTTTTCAAAATGGAATGCACTACCCACATAACACCTAAAACAGTGCATGCATGCATTATGGTTAATCACTGTTATCTCTGTTAATATGTCTCTTTATCCCATTACTTTTAATTTTCCTAAATATGAGGAAAATATCTCTGTATTCTTCCTAATTCAGTAAATATTTGTTGCATTAGTAAGACAGGTTCAACCAAAATGGTACACATGCATATATGGAAGATGTTATCTTTAGGTCTTACCATTTGTAGAACTAATTTAACATACAATTGATTGTGTTGTAAAAAAAAAAAAAAAAACTATCATATTTCTTATGTTAGAGAAAGTCTTATCATAGAAATCTGTAGTAGTACTTAAAAATGTGAAAATCAAACTTAAATATACCTAATTTTTTTCTTGGACCAGCCAGATAGCTCAGTGGATTAAAGTGCCCACTTAGGCAGATGCAGGAGTTGGAGCTTGGATCCCCGGCCTGCCCTGCAGGCCTTGCCCCCAGGGCATCATAAGATGGGTTTGCAACTCAGTGTGGTGCTGAGTGCCTGTAATCCCAGCGCGTGGGAAGCTGAACATAGGAGATCACTACAAGTCCTATCTGTGTAGTAAGACCCTGTAATCCTGCACTAAATATAAGTAAATAAATAAATAAATAAATAAATAAATGTAATTTCTTTCTTGAATTAATCCAGTGATTTCCTTTTTTTTTGTCTTTTTGAGACAAGGTCTTGCTATGCAGTACAGGCTGGCCTTGAACTCACTTTTGTAGGCCAGGCTGGTTTCGAACTCACCTTGATCCTCTGTCGCCCAAGTGCTGCGATTACAGGCCTGCACCACCACGCCTGGTGACTTCCCAATTCTGATAATATACTTAAGAATATTTTTATTCAATTCAGATGAACTTTTTTTTGTTTTGACCAGGAACTGAATTCAGAAACTTGCACTTGCCAGGCAGCCAATTATGCCACTGAGCTATCTCCCTGGTCCCTTGAACTGTCATCTTTATTTATTTATTTATTTATTTATTTATTTTTTTGTCTTTTTGAGACAGGGTCTCACTGTGCAGTTCAGGCTGGCCTTGAGCTAACTTTTGTAGCCCAGGCTGGTCTCGAACTCACAGCGATCCTCCTGCCTCAGCCTCCCGAGTGCTGGGATTGCAGGCGTGTGCCACCACGCCCGGCTGAACTGTCATCTTTAATTCAGTTGTTTTGATTTTTTTTTTTCCCAGAACTGAGGATCAAATTCAGGACCTTGCACTTGCCAGGCTGGCACTTGTGACCCTGAGCTATCTCCCCAGCCCCTCTGTTTTGATTTGTTTTTTCCCTGTGTAGACATAATTTTTCATCAATTTCCTCTGCATGCCATAGCATTGATTTATAATGATTCATGACATTATGTCCAATTTGGCCAGTTTTTATTTCCACAGTATTTTTTGAGATAGTTTAAATTCCTAAGTCAATAAAAATCATGAATGAATCATCAATTATGAGTCAGCTAGTAATGTGTTCAGATTCAGAAGAACTCAATGGCAGAGACCAGCGAAGAATGTGTTTATTACTGTTATCAGTTTTATCACTAATATTTATTGATGAATTGCTAGTGTAAGGCCTTGAGCTAAGTACTTTGCATTAATCTTTTCTCCTGATAATACTATAACTTTCTGGGCTCAGGAAATGACAATGACAAATTAAAGAGCATTCATAAAATCTCATAAGCAGTAGAAACAAATCATGTAAATTACGAATTAATGAGCCAAAATTCAGCTTGCACAAAACTTTCTCTTACTTTGTTTAAAGTGTCTCATAAGAATGTCATTTAAAAACTTATAATGAAATATTAGGTTTGTGTCACTTAGGTTTGGCTTGGTTTCTGAGACAGGATTTTGTTATGTATGATAGCTCAGATTAGTCTCGAACTCACTATGTAGCCCAATGTCATAGTTACTTTTCTCTTGCTTTTAAGACAGAACACTCAGTGCTCAAACTTAAGGGAACCTAGGCTGATTTAGCTCACAGTTTATAGAAGTTTCAGTTCATAATCAGCCGGCTCCAACGCAAAGGGCAGCAGTTCTTGGCAGCAGAAGACAGAAAAGCAACTGGAGTATAAAAGGGAGGCAAAGTCTCTTTCCCTTCTCTATATTGTATGGGAACTCCTGACCCTAGAGCTGCTGTAGCACTCACACCCCCAATCTCAACACAAGACAATAAACCAATCACAAACTCTAGAATCAGCCGTCTCCAAAAAGCTCACCTTCCATGACTGCATGAGGCTATGCAAAGACATCTAGACACAAAACATAAACATTCAGGCTGGCCTAATTTTGCAAGGATCCACCTGCCTCAGCCTCCTCAGTTAAGACTATTAGAGGTATGAACTCACACTACACTAAATAGGAGGGATTTTTGACCTATTAATTGTGTGTAAGTAATAGCCCACTTTGGTAAATGTCATTCATTTAGAAATGTGGAAATGTGGTCTGCCCCCAAAGAATGCCTCACCACCAAGTGATAAAGCGGCAGAACCCTCTGGGCCCACCTCTCATTGCTTCAGTGGATTTATTACAAATGATAAATTACTCTGACATTTTAAAGACAAAGTGTCCTTCTTTTTGTGTCTGGTGAATCAATGAAACATCTTGGGAAAACAAATCAAGAAAAATCCAGATCCTTTCTCTTCCACCATATATTAAATACTGTCTTTTGCATTTGTATTGAAATAATACCATATTGCTAGTGAGAAAGATATACAAATAACAACAACACATTATAAAAAGGATCCTCCATTTGCCCTAGCATCAGATAAATAGCTGATATGTAATCAATGGAAGGTAGGAGAAATTCTTATTGCAGAAAAATGAGCAGAACGGATCAACACATTTGTTACAAAAACCGTTAGGATATTGGCTTTCAATCTCTCACAGAGAAAATATATTTGATGTCTCTAAAATTGTTGTAGTTATAAAAAAGAACACATAATTGCCTTTTCTTTAGTATATTCTTGGCTAACTTCAAATGAGGAGAAAAGTAGCACTTATAAATGTATGTTAAACTGATATTTGACGGTTACATATCATATATGAAGCACTGCATCCAGATAAAATCATATCATAAATCTAAGATACCTTCTCTGTCCTCCAAAATTTAATCATTTATCATAAATTCACTTATATTACTGAAATTATATTTTGATATTATTGAATTGGCCAGAAAATAGGTGTAGCATGATTAGTGAAATAAGTCATATGTAAATGTTACAGTGCAATGAGGAATTTATACTAGAAATCTCTTCTATGCTTAAGAACTGATTTATGTTATAACTTCACATTCACATCATTTACACACTGTTTTTAAAAAATATTTTTCATGAAGTTGTATAATCATAGTATATTGACTATATAGCATATCATATCCCATTTACCTCAATTTGAGTTGTAAAATTATCATTGATACTTTAGATATATTCACAATTATATAAATTGACAATTTACACTAAAATTGCACTTATCCCTCAATTTAAAAGATAAAGTTGAGAAATTTGACTGAAACTCTGAGTATGAAAAAACATTTATTGTGACATTAAAATCCTTCTATTAATTAATGTAGCTCCTAAGCAAGTATTTATTAAATGTACACCATCAATGTAAGTATGTGGCACTAAGAAACACAATTCCATGTGGCTATGGTGGTTACACACTGTGTTTAAACTAAAAATACAACAGTAACTTCACAAAGTACTGAAATATTTCCAAAATTATAGAATATGTTTGAGGGAATGTTCATTGATTTCATTCATGAAAACATAGCTATGAGGTGAGTATTTTGTCATATTTTATGTTGGATAAAGTAAGACAAGTAGTTCAAACTACAAACCAAATAAATGATTGTAGTTTCTATATGTCCAACAAAATCTAAGAGCAACATTAGGTAAGGATTTATTTTCTCCTTCAGTCGTTGAGTTCATAAATAAATAATAATTCATAAATAATAATAATAAATAAATAATAATGTTGGGAGTATTTTAAGGTGAATCAGATACTTTATATCCCTTCCCCTCATGGTACCTATGTTTCAAAAGGTAAATTTCAAATAAGGCAAAATAAAATTCAGAATAAAATATAAGTAACCAATAGAAAAGCAAATATATAGTATTGAAAAGAAAGTGAAATAAGGGCAAACGTTAAAAAATTCCCTAAGACTCTTTCAGTTGCCTCAAAGCATAGGAAGTGAAACATCATTTCTAGTAAACTCACAAAAATATCATAAATGAGGTTATGGTATGTTCATTGTATAAATTAATATATTAAGAATTTATGAGCCAGGCGTGGTGGCTCACGCCTGTAATCCCAGCACTTGGGAGGCTGAGGCAGGAGGACTGATGTGAGTTCGAGACCAGCCTGGGCTACAAAAGTGAGCTCAAGGCCAGCCTGAACTGCATAGCAAGACCCTGTCCCAAAAAAAGACAAAAAAAAGAATTTATTGAATACTATTTCCATTCCTGTTGTGGGAAAGAACTTTTTATTTAATTCCTCCCAGACAGCTACGACAGTTCCTGATATGTAACAGTTGTGACATTTACTCCATGAAGATGGTCACTTTTGAATGACATTATACTCTTTTAATACTCATTAGAAAAAGAGTTGTGTATGTTCTTCCTTCTTCCCTAAATGATTACGAAAATTGAAATGCAGGAAAGAGTAGTGAAATACTTAGAAAATCCACAAAGAAAAACCTTTTTAGTTAATAGAATTGGTTGGCTGAAGGCTATGTAATAATGTCTGCACATATGATGCACAGGTTTAATTATTTAGAGATAGATAAAAATGGGAAATCTTCCTTCTCTTTTTAAAGGATGATTAACGAGATTAAACAATGCAGGTAATCATCAGAGTGATATATTTCAATATAAAACTTGCAGATCCTGAAATATACATATATCAAGGCTTTAAGACTGCTTTTAGAAATCTCCTATGTGTTTTCATTGGATTTCCCAGGCAGAATATCACAAGAAAGCCGTGATGTATTAGCCCTGTTTGATGTCACAGCAGGTGCTCTTTTTCCTAACAATACTGCTGACTCATCAGATAAATGACCATTCCACTGATTGAAAAAAAGGTGAATAAATGTGGCTGCTTTTCACGTCTCCAGGAAAACTGAATGTCCACTTATCTGTATATCATTACACATGGTGAACATCTTCTCTTTTCAGGACAGTTTCCCTTTCATGACTTTGGCAATAACCACCACACCTTATTTAATTCCTTTCAGTGCCAAGTGCTCCACCTCAGAATGTCTCCCTGGAAGTGGTCAACTCAAGGGTAAGTCAGCCAAGTGTTTGCTGTTTTTATTACCTGTTGTTCACGTGCATCTTTGACTCCTTATGCTACCGATGGAGTACAGGAATGTGGTAAGATCTACAACAACTCTTGTGGGCACTACATGTTCTTCCCTCAGACTTGAATAAACTGAAGAAGGGTTTTTTGTTTTTGTTTTTTTTTTTTATCATGACACTGTTGATTTTATAAATTTAATAGTGCTTAAATGCTACTTGGAAATCTAGTAAGGTACTCTATGTGACAATTGGAAGAGCTGGTGCAAAGAAAGGCTTTGTTTCCAAACAGACAGATTGGACTTAGATAGAATTGTACATCATCCTCTCCATCCTCTCACATCAAAGGCCATTGTCAAGGTCTAGCAAGTCAATCCTTATGAAGTAATAGTTACTCAATCATTGTTTTGTATTATTGGCTTTTTTTTTTTTTTCTTTTCTAGTCTGAAAGTTTACCATGACTCTCAGAGAAGCTTATATTATAATATGTAGTGCTAATGATATGGTAGGCTAATGCCAGACATGAGTTCTTCAGAAAGCAAGCCATTATTGTTTCACGGTAACTGAGGATGCAAAGTGACCCAGGGTGGAAAATAAGCCAAAGACTCATAGGAGATGACAGCAAATATGGGTTGATCTGGCTAGTTGCAGCCATCACGCTGCTGCATACTCAGGGCGGATGGGGGGAGCCTTTTCCTACTACGGTTTCTGTTTTAGTCCTTTTCTCATCAGAGGACTGCTCTTAGTTGTTGCTCTGACTGTTACAGAATCTCAGACTCATGGTTTTAAACTTAACTTTCCTTATTTAATGTAAATGTATGTGGTCTCAAAGTTTCCAACATCGTCAAATCTATTTTGACCTTCAGATAATGTGTGCATGCCTTCCTTACTGACTTGTCGCAAAATAAAGTACTAGATGTGTGAAGAAATTAATATAGTATCAGTAGAAATCATTTCATTCTGTGCCAAGTTCTTCGTCATATGTTTGTAAACATTTATGATGAAGCCATAGTTTATAATTTTGATGTGTGCCTAAGTCAAAGGAATTGATTTTCTTTTGGGGCTAATGAAATGTCTCTAAAAATTGTCATCATCATATTTTTAAGCACTATATTAGATAAGAACTGGAGAAAGAGATATACAATTAAAATGGAGAAAATAATTGAGCTATGTGGAAAAGTGAGATAAGGAATAAAACAAAGAATTAACATAATTCTAAAGAAGACACTAACTTGCAAGAGTATTCAATCTTTCACATATGTACCATTCAAATTAAGAAATTGCTACAATGATTTATAATTATTGAATGTATTCCAATGAGTAAAAATTTCAAAACATACTAGTTTCTCTCATTTGTAACTCATTCCTACTGGAATTTTCACCCCACCCATTTTCTCCAAGGCAGAAAGAAATTATAAATGAAGCCATATGATGTGCATTGCTCCTGCCCTTCAAGTGGTTCAGCAGAGGATGAATTATTTTCTGAAATGAGAATTAGGCATGATTGAATGACCCTGAATCCTGAGTGTATTTGAATATGGATTTGTTATCTTCCTGAAAAGAGATTCCTGGATTACAAAATTGATTTTCTCAACTGAATCACACACACACACACACACACACACACACACACACACACACACACACACACAGCACAGCACAGCACAGCTTTTACCCCTTTAGAGTGTGTTGTCGTGCTTGCCATAAGCACATGCAGCTGCTTCTACTTTGTCATGTTGCATTTGATCTCTGGCATGTTGCACTGCTAGAATATTTAACTTGTTCCTTTGCTTTTCAGAGTGACTGGAGCAGGGACTGAGAAGTCTCTTATTCTCTCCCCCTCCGATATCTATTATCTTATTTCTTGATTTCTAAGGAGTTGTGCATTGCAAATTCTTTTTCATGGGGTTTTATCAAGAGGAAGAAAACTAGATGATCAAAACACTGCTTTTTTCTTCACAATATGTTGTTTCAGATAAAGCCAAAAATAATTTTCTATTTTGATATTCTTCTTTTGTTCGATATAAAAGTGCTCAAATACATTCATTTTCACTGATGAATATTACCATTTCAAAGAACAAGCTATATATAGAGAGAAACATTGTAGCTGAATAAATATTTTGTATTTTTTGGCTCACTGAATTATAATTTTTGATGTTATTTAATTGAAGATTTTCTTTTATAATAGAAAAGAGTTACATTTTTAAAATTTATTTTGTAACATATTTGTAATTATGGGATATGGTTGATTATGTCAATGTGCAAATTTGGTATAGCTAGTGTTTTTCCAGAAAGATGGTTTACAAGGAACTAAGAGTGTCTAAGCTACTTTTCTCTCAGTGCTGGGACAAAATACGAGACACTCACAATTAAGGAAGTAATGGTTTATTTATACCTTGCAACTACTGGAGGTTTCAGTCTGTACTTAACTGGCTCCAAGGAAGAGTGGTACATGGCAGAGGGCAGCAGCTCATGGAGGCAGGAAACAGCGAAGTGTGTAGGAAGGAGCAGGGGCTGTATAGCTAGCAAACTTCTCCCTTCCCTTCCTTCTACTGCATTCAGGCTATCTACCCCAGGGTGAGTGTAGCGTTCACACCCATAATCCGAGAATTGGACTGTGAATTAGTCACAAGCCCTAGAAGCTACCCCACAACTGCATGAGGTTTTTGGAGAACTACTAGACGCAAACCATAGGGAAGAGTTTATTTGGAAGTATAAAATGACAATATACATATATTTACTAGATTACCACCATCTCTAAGGACGTTCTGGATTTTCAAATAGATCATGTAGGGAAGAGGACCAATGGCATTTTTTACTATATTATTCTTTAACACTCAGCACAATACTGGAGTTTACAAAGTTGAAATCATAGAACAGATTAGATTCCTTTTCTGCAGTCACTCTGAACACAATTTTTTTTTTTTCGTTTTTTTCTTTCTTTCTTTTTTTAGAGCAAAATATTTATTTAGAGAAAGAAAGCTCCTGTTTCAGAGAGTGGAAAGAAAGGGGATCCAAGTGGGTTGCCCTGAGGACAATTATTTTTTCAAGTAATGGATTAACTCACATGCACTGGAATTCAGATAATAATGGGTGATGAAACGTTTGTTACTCATACTAAAATTTCTTCGCAAGAAGTAACACATTTTCATGGAAAAATACTATTTAAATTCCATGCCTTTTAAATCTGAAAGTTGATATATATGTATGTATATGTATATATATATATATATGTATATATATATGTATATATATACATATATATATATATATATATATATATATATATATATATATATATGGGGCTGGGAAAATATCTGAAAGTTGTGTTACAAAAACATTTTATAGGGATGATTTCTATGAATTTTCTTTAAAGTTAATAAATATACATTACATGTTGATGCCAAAAATATATAATAATGAGTGCACATTACAATGTACATGGTTGTTTAACATAAAAACACAGACTTTTTTTTTTGCAGTTATGGACATCAAACTAGATCAAACTCAGTACCATGTGCTTGCCAGGCAGGTGCTTAAACTGCCAAGCCTATTTCCCATGTTTGAACACAGGCTTTTTGATAGAAAAAGTATATGTGGGCACCAAATTGCCTCTTTATGTTTCATTATAAGACTTCAATGTGTAAGAATATTTATAATCTGTGGAGCTCCAAATGACTGGATTCTTTTCCTAATTCTTTGAGGCCTTGGAAACTTACCATGCCCCAGCTTTACTCACTCAACATTTATTCTCAAACAATTGTATATCTTATAAGGCATTAGGAATATGGTGTAAACCTTGCCTTTATGGAACTTGCAATTCAATAGGAGGATATGTAAAAGAATCTTCACTTTTCATCTAACTACATTTAATCCTATCATAATAATTCAGAGTATTTTGCATTAATAAAAAGAGGGGGCTGAAGGGCTTAAAATGTCCTGTTGATACAAATATTCTAACAACTTATTGTGTTTTTTTATTATATATTTTCAATTTTTCTCAATCATTTTTTCTTTTACTCTTTTTCTTTCCTTTCTTTTTTTTTTTTTTTTTTTTTTTTTTTTTTTTTTTTTTTTTTTTTTTTTTTTTTTTTTTTTTTTTTTTTTTTTTTTTTTTTTTTTTTTTTTTTTTTTTGTGGCCTGCTAAGCTTGCTCTGGGGTGGGGCTGGCAGGGCATGTACTGCCAGGGATAGAACTATAGTCCCTGAACATTGCCTAAACTTGCCTAAGCAGGAACTTCAGACTGCCAAGCTATCTCATCAGCCTTCACTCATTTTTTTCTATTTTGAAGATTGAATTCAGTGCCTCATGAAAGCTAGGCAAGCACTCTACCACTGAGCTACCTCCTTAGCCCTCCTCATTTTATTTTGAGTAAGGATCGCCCTAAGTTTCTCACGCTTGCCTCAAACTTGACAGTGGTTACGCCTCAGCTTACCAGTCTCCTGGAACTGTAGGTAAGAGCCACCTTTCCCAGCCTTACCCTATCATTTTATCTCTGTAGGATTAAAGATACCCACACAAGCAAATTGATGAGTGATTATGTACTTAGTTCATCCACTCATGTACTTTTTGACTTAATACAAGAAGATCTGTAGGACTGATGTACTAAGGAATTTCCTCCCAAACACACTGTATCATGAAGCATGAATCACTGTGTAGGTTACAATTTTTAAATCAAAATCTAAAGTATGTAACTTGGCAGATTCCTCTCCTATCATCAAATACATCTTTATTGTTAAAGTACTTATCTGGGGATACAGGTGCATCTGTGTGATTTTTTTTTTTTTTTTTTTTTTTTTTTTTGCTAAAACTGTTAGTTTCCTAAAAGCTGGTATGCACCTAGTCACTCTCACTCTAAAAATGTGTGCAACTTTTCAACGCGATAGTCATAAAGGTTGTACTCTCTTTCTGTATCTTAAAGTGTCTTATCCCTCCCTGTTTCTAAACAACTTGATAGACTTAAAAAATCTTGCAAATGAGTTCAGCCATTGTGTTATTCCTAGCAACTTTCCCATTTTGGGACACAGTACATGGCAGATCTGTAAGAAGGAAAGGTTTATGTGGCTTACGTTGTCAGAAAACCAGTCCACTGTCACCGGCTCCTCAGCAGAAATGTGATGGTGGAAGGCTATGGTGGAGCAAAGATGCTGAGTTTATGGAATCCAGGAAAAGCAAGAGAGTGGTGCCATACAGACACTACTGAGGAACAGACACAAACTGCAATTCTGTGTCCCTGTCACCTAGCCAGGCACATAAAAATTGTGCTGTGTGAAATTCTCAGGAGATCCCAAACCAATCATGTTGATACAATAAAGCTTGCCCCTTGCACCCCAGAAACTACTCAAAGGTATAAATAGATCAACAATTCCATCACCAAAAACCAAATTATACTGCCGGGGATATAGCTTAGTGGCTCAACCATCTGCCTGGCAAGCACAAGATGCTGAGTTCAATTCCTGATACTTGAAAATTTCTATAATTTTGGCTTCAAATGTTTGTACCTCTTCTCCCTGCCTCTTCTTCTTCTCTCACCTTTTCTCCTCTTTGTCCTTCTTTTCTCAATAATAATGTTTTATTATTGGGTAACTGTGGAGGGCCATGTTTCTGAAGATAGGGTGTCATGTGATGGACTTTGGCCACTGTCTCTGTGCTCTGTCATTGCAGCACTGATAACCCTTTTCAAGTCTTTATCCACATGACCTAAAGTCACTGGAACGTCTCTTCATTGGGAGCAATCTAATTGGGGCTGGAGAGGTAGCTCAGCAGTCTAAGCACAAGGACCCTATTTCTATCCCAGTACTACATGCTGTGCCAGCTCTGGAGCCCCAGGCACACCATGTTGGCCCCTAAACTGGGTGTGGTGGCACACACCTATAATCCCAACACTAGGAAGGCTAAGACAGCAGGATCTATAGCAGGGGTTCTCAACCTATGGGTTGCGACCCCAGCGGGGGTCGAATGACCAAAACACAGGAGTTGCCTAAAGCCATCGGAAAATGCATATTTAAACCCATGCTATGCCATGGTGAAATGTTCTTTATTGGAATTATTAATAAATATTTCTCAACATATAATTAAATATTGTTTTTGTACAGCAACATGAGGAACTGTACTGCAGGGTCGCGACATTAGAAAGGTGGAGAACCACTGCTCTATAGGGATGAAAAAACTCTGTGGGAGTTAGAGTACTAACTTGCAAGTCCTCTGTGTTTCTTCCTTGATGTTTTTTGTTTATTTTTGCTTTTGGTCATCATTTCTGAAGTTGAGGTTGTCTTCTCATGTTTGAGTAAGGGTAATTTGCATTCACTTTCTTCCTTGTCTGGAAACATATTTCTCCACACAGGTGTCCGGATTTACTCTAGAGACTCAACATGTTTCTGTGAACAATAAATTCTCTCTGACACTTTGTTTAAGGATAGAGGCCTCAGCCAGAAACAATGTTGCATGCTTATAATCCCAGCAGTGTGTGAAAGGCTAAGGCAGAGGGTTGCAGATTTGAGCCCAGTCTTGGCAATTTAGTGACCTAGTCTTAAAATATAAAACAAAAAAGGGTTGGGAATATAGCACAGTACAGTAGCTCTAGGTTTAATGACCAATACAATTGCAAAAGGACAAAGGGCATAGCCCATGAAGAAAAACCTGTTCATTATTGGCTTCAAATTATTTTAAATCTTTCCTAAGATACTGTTTTACTGTTGAGTTTCTGGACTCAGAGCTCAGAATTCTTCCTTTGCCAAGGGAATGAGTTTATGGAATGGATTAAGTATAGAAAGAATGGATTGTAAAAGACTTTATATGATTGATTTCATGCAAAGATAAATTAGAAAATGCTTGCTTATGGACAGTTTAAATATAATAATTATGGCACAGACATGGCACACGTGCTTGTACTCAATCACACTAGGTTGTGCTTTCCTGCTAGAATGTAGGGTCTGGCCTAGCTATCCATCAATTTGATTCAAGGAGATGTAGATCTCTTACATTTATTTTAAATATTGATTCTGTGTTATGTGACTGTTGTTTCTGCATAGGTAATTACTGAACGTTTTAGGAACATGGTAGGGGTAGAAGTATTAGTGTAAAGAAGACAATATTCCCTGAATTTTATAGCTTAGTCCTTCACTAAAATACAGTAGTTTAGACAAATGCTTATATTACATTAAAATTTAAAAAGATTGGGCTGACCAGGTAGCTCAGTAAACTAAAGCACCTGCTTAGGCATTCACAGGGACTGAAGTTCCATCCCTGGTGTGCCATGCCAGCCCCACCACCAGGACATACTGAGCAGAGATTGAGCCTGAGTGTGGTGATACATGTATATAATCCTAACACTTGGGAGGCTGAAAACAGTAAGATCACTACAAGTCTAATCTTTATAGTGAGATGCTGTAGACTACCAAATACATAAAATAAATAAATAAATAAATAAATAAATAAATAAATAAGATAATAATTTCTGACATTTCTCTGAGAGTAAAACTTTTTATGGTATATAATTTGAGTAGAATCCTGCTTCAGTAAACAGCCTAACTCCTACCTTAGTATGCATTTTTAGACTGTGGTAAAATGTACTTGACGCAAGATTTATCATTTTAACTATTTATTTGTTTGACAGTTTTTGTGTGGTATTAGGATCATAACCAGGACTTTGCACATTTTAAATACATGCACTGCCACCAAGCTACATCCAGAGCAGGATTTTAGTTATTTTAAATATATTATTAATAGCACCTATAGCCCTCACATTTTAATACAGTTATTGTCCTGTGATGTGTGGAACATTTCTGTCTTCCTGAACTGAAACTAAATGTCTATGTTACAATAGCTCTTGTCCTTTCCTCTACCTATTTCTCAGAAATCACCATTCTACTTTCTGTATTTTATTTTACAAAAAGGTAGGTCAGATAGTTCATAGAATAAATTTTGACTACCATTTTACCTCATTTTAATTGAGAAATACAGCACTTTAAAATTATTAGTTATGTAAATGCTTAGTTATATAAGAAAAGAAATGGAGTGAGTTATGTAGTCAAAACCATAGGCCAATGCCTTGAGTGGCTTGGGAGAAACATTGCACTCCCCAGTATCGATCATGGTTTCAGTGTCCTGCTCCAATGTGCTGTATTCATAATTGATTTTTAAATCTACAGTTATAGTTAATGGCCTTGCAAGGAAAAGCAATATAATGCAAGACATTTAATTATAAGATTATTTTATAATAGTAACCCAAACAACCATATACAAAAAGAGTACATGAGATTTATGCACCCACTAAATACCATAGAATCCAGCTGAGAGCTTGGATCCCATGGTAAAGTCCTGTATGAGTTCAGCTGAAGACCTACAGCCCGTACTAGTCCTCTTCCCCATGAGTCCAGCTGGAGACCAAGAGCCTCTGACAATGTCTCATGCAGGCCTGTTTCACAGATCTGCACAAGGAAGGTGTAAAAGTCAATGGTGGAACTTTCCACCATAGAAAGTCTGCATAGTGAGATGAAGGATATAAACTAGCAGGCTGAGGGATCTGCAATGGATCCAGGAACCAAAACTCAAAGTAAGAATCAGAGTTCTCCCCACAAATATCATAGTCATCCTCAGAAACAGTGAGGTTCCCAGCTCCTCTGCTGAAGAGGACAGCCAAGTTCCCATGAGGAAAGCCAATGTGACAAGCATTTCTAGGAGAATGAGCTATATAGTGTCTTCCCATCTGGAGCCACAAAATGACACTTAAAGAGAGGACCAGAACTCCCCAAAAGTGAACCATAGCCATTCTCAGTGGCAAAGATGTCCTAAGCTCCTTTAATAGTAACAGCTAAGTCCATCAGTAAAGCTAGCATGACAAGCTTCTCCAGGAGAACGAACAAGTCCCTATGGCCACCCACAGCTTCACTCACAGCCTTCCTTCCTCTCGAGCTCTGCTTCTTATGCTGATGGCACCAACCCTGACGTGGGCCTCTCATACCCAGCACCATTTTGTTTGGTTCAGCTGTATGTTACAAGTTAACCAGCAGTTGTCAACCCACCACATCTACTAATAAAGCCAACTACTGCTTGTAAAAGTAGGAAAGCAAACTTCACGTATGGAATTATTGGGGAGTAGTGTTGAAAACAGTTTTGATCAAAAGCATCAGTTTCATACCAGCTCATAAAATTAGAACAGAGTTCCTGATAAGTGGCTAAACTGAGTCATTGGGTTGCTTTTAATGTTTCAAAAGGTTCACATCTTCAATTATTAGTGAAAAATACAACCAATAAAGATGTGCTATGATTTGTTAAGAAAAGAGAATTCTTTTTAGGAGATTATAAATTTTTAGTAATATAAAAGTATCCTGTCAATTTGAGTGCATTTTGCAAAGAAGTTAAATAAGAGAACACTCTGGATATTTAAAGCAAAGCTTTGTTCCCACACTATCCCTTATTTTCTTAGACTAGCTATTTATAAATTATATTACAGAGAAAGCTTGCCTCAAGATACTTTCCAAAGGAAGAGGTTGCTATGGTTTAAAATGTATTGTAAAATATATATCAATTACTCTGCTGGATACACTAAAATTTGCATTAACTCAGCTCTTCCCAAATTACTTTTTTTTTCTATAAAAAAGGCATTTTACAGTAGCATCTTTACACCTTTTTCATTGTTAATTACTTTAACATCAGATTATTAAAGTAAGAACAATATTCCCCAGGAACTCAGGAAACTCATTAACCAAAAAGTACATTATTATGCAAATTAGCTTCAAAGATACCTATAAATTAAATTAAAAAATAAGACAAAGTTTACATTTATAAAATTTAGAAATGAACCAAGGAACAGTTTTTATTAAATGCCTCTTATAAATGTATAATAAGGAGTTGAAAGGTCTGTATATCTATTTTAAGATTTAAATAAATTAATAGACATAATTAAGCATGGAACCTAGGTAAGCTTTTAAGCAATGTAAGTAGAAATTAGGAAGAGATTTTGTAGAACTTTCTTATATTTTACATTTTAAGCACTTTAAAATATAACACACACACACACACACACACATCCCCGCCGCCTTTTGCAGTTTTGTGTTTGGACTTTGCTGCACTTTGATGTTTCCAAATTCATTGTTGCGTTGCCGTTTAGTACATTTGCACAAAGGACTTCATAAAAAGATTAAAATATGCGATAGAGAATAACTCTCTTTTGAGTCTCGCCTCAGTTTAATATCACCCTGTAAT
>PVJA010001399.1:76494-128153 GCA_004027025.1 Myocastor coypus | reverse complement strand
AAAAAAAAAAGTAATATTGATTTAAAAGGGTTAATGTTTAATTGCTTGATCAATCTTATATACCTATATGTATTAATCTAAACTGATCTGATGATGAAAATAGGTAATATAACCAGTGTTAAATTTAAACCATAAAAATATTAAATTAAAAAAATAGAGTAGGACTTTGTAAGTTTCTTTTTCTTTTTATGTATTTGGTACAGGGTCTCACTACACAGCTTGTACACCTAGTGATCCTCCTGTTTTCAGCTGCCTCAGTGCTGGTATTACAGGCATGTGCCACCATGCTCAGACTCCTTCACTGGCTCAGTGATCCCTTGGGGTGGGACCATGCCATGTTGAATATCATCCCTGCACTTGCCAAAGCAGGCGATTAATGAGTCTATGTCAATAAAGCATTTACAACTTTGAAAATTCTCATAAAGGAACAGGTGTCATGTAAGCTATAGCTGAATATAGCGGTTATCTAAACCCACTGCTTGGCATTTCAACAGTGCAGGACAAAAGTAAACTACTAATTTTAACATAATACTATATCATGCATTATGAAAACACAGAGTCCATTTTGAAGGTAAAAAGTGTTTATTGTACATGAAATTCATTATGAGTATAGACTCTGAAGTGTTTTCTATGTTTTATCACTTCGTTGCTTTTCCTTATTCCTGCTTTGTAAAGCACAGATGAACCTTTGTTTTCTCCCAAAAGACAGCTTGTCATCCACAAGATAATACTGAGGTCTCAGAGATCTCAGGGTGCACTTCCTCCACATCCTCTCTCTCTCTCTCTCTCTCTCTCTCTCTCTCTCTCTCTCTCTCTCTCTCTCTCTCTCCACCCCCCTCTCCCTCCCTCTCTCCCTCACTCCCTCCCTCAGTCCCTCTCATTGCTTTTCCCTGTATAGTATTGGTTAGTCCACAGAGCTTCTCATTTGGCCACTTGGACACCTGCTCCCTCTGACTGTCATGGTAGCCTGTGTCATTCTTCCCAACATCAGTAGTATTTGCGCATTATTAATTCTCCAAGTACAGAACAGATTTCAAAAAAAAAAAAAAAAAGAAATAAAAGAAAAGAAAACCTAATTAATAGATCATGCTTGTCTTGAAACAATCTCAGGATTCCTTTTCACACTTAGAATTAATCAAAAATCTATACCAAATCCAAAAATACAGGCAGTTGGTGTAGCCTGTGATCTAGTTTGACTCCTGCCATTCTTTCTCCATGCACTATGTCCAGTACTGTCCCTGTTTTTTTTTTTTTTTTTCAGAAATGCATACTCAGGAGCACCTTTGTACCTGGATACTTCTCTTTGAGTTTCATAAAAGGAGCTTCAACCCTCAGGTCTTTCTCAAATTTTCCTTTCAGAAGTGCATCATGCGAGCACTGTTTTGCCATATACTCATATTTGCCAGGGTATCTTTTGCTGCCTGCTCTCATTTCCTTAGAGATATGATCACCTTCTGAATTGTTTTAGTATCTCCTAAATTTTGAAACAAATGTTGCATAGTTTACTTCTTATCTCTACTACCAGAATAATATCTAACATTTATTAAATATTCAGTAAGTATCCTCATTATATTTATGAAATATTTATTTTATAAAGAAATGTCCACTTCCAATTCAATAGTCTTTGAATTGTGTTCTCCAGTTACACCTAGATGATCAGTTATTCCAATCTTTTCTGTGTTTGGTGTGTTTGATACTTCAGTTAATGGTAAAAAGATTAACAGAAAGAAGGCAATATGGAAGGAAAGAAAAAGAAAAGACTGGAGAATAGAGAGAAGAAAGGAGACAGACAGACAGACAGACAGACAGATAGACAGATGCAATTCTCTTTAGAGAGTTTATAGGTTAATTGGGCTGTTAATACAAGATGATGGTAAGCTTCTTAGCTTAAGTCTAATGCTTTATAGTGCAAAAGGAATTTTAGTCTCTATATTCTGACTTTAATTTCACTGAAAAGCATTTCCTTGAATTTTGTTCCTTGCTCAATACTGGATTGAGATAAAGCAAGTAGAGAATATTCTGTATCCCTACACCCCAGGATCCAGATAGACGCCGACTGGAAAGTAAAGAAACAGGAAAGTTGCTAATGCTTCAAAAGCTGAGATATTAAAACAGCTGTAGGTCAAGACTGGAAAATATGGTCGCACAGAACAGCATAGATGGCGCAGGCAGACCTTGCTGACAACACGAGCATGGGCAACATGAAATCGAGGTTGCATTCCAAGAGTATACGTGAGAAAATAGGCCAATAGTGAAACTCTTAGTAGACAGGAAGTTGGAGCAGAACTAGCGTAGAGGGAGAAGTTTTGTTTGTTTGTTTGTTTTTGTTGGCTTTTGTTTTTTTGCTTTTGTTTTGTTTTGTTTTTTTGTCATTTTGAGACAGGGTCTCACTATGCAGTTCAGGCTGGCCTTGAGCTCATTTTTGTAGCCCAGGCTGGTCTCGAACTCACACTGATCTTCCTGCCTCAGCCTCCCAAGTGCTGGAATTACAGGCATGCGCCACCACGCCCGGCTGAGGAAGAGGTTTTGAAAGATATTGTTTCACATTTCTCATGTCAGCTAAGGTCCTGAATGGAAATTTTAAATCAGTGCTTAAAAGTATGACATTACATTAGAGTAGACACAGAAAGATAGAAAAATTAATCAATAAACTATGGAACGTTTCATTAGCTGAGGGCATGTGATCACCTGTGACTGTGACTCCGACCTGTTGTGCCCATTGCCTGCATACTGTAACACATTTTTAAGATGCGTTTTATTGCCCTAAAAAAAAGCTCACATATAAAATAACCCATCATACACATAATTGCAAAGTACCTACAATGTCCTAATAAATATAAAAAAGAAATGAAAAGAACACAATTTATGATATTATTGAACATGCATTTCAAAACAAAATTATCAGAATGATTTATATATAATTCATCATTAAAACGTTCATAATTGAATATTCAACTTAAAAATGGCTTCACCTTTTGTTTCTACTTAACATTTTTTAGTAAGACCTAACAAGTTAAGTATATTTGTGTTTTTACTAGATTCTTTCCAGTTTATATGGCTCACTAAAACAGATATGCAGTGATGTTGCACTGGATTTAAAGTCTAAAAGTAGAATTGCCATCTATATTACAATTCTGTCTTCATAAAGCTTAGAAAAAAAGTATTATAGTACCTTTCCCCACTGTACACAGTACGTATAATCCAAAATGTCAGTGTGTGAAAAAGTTCCACTAAATCTATTGTGTTTTTATTTAAAATAAAATTCATGTTCTGTATTTAGACAAATCTAAATAGGCTTTTCACTGGCATTAGCATTAAATGGGATACTCTGAATTTATTTGGTTTCAGGGAAATTCTCCTGAACCACTTACTTTGAGAACTCAGAAATTCCCAATCCTGGGCTGGGTAGATAGCTCAGTAGACTAAAGTGCCTGCTTAGGCAGGCAAAGGGACTGGAGTTCGATCCCAGGCTTGCCATGTCAGCCACCCCCCCCATCCTCATTGTGCTATGAGACAGTAGCTGAAACTGGTGGCATGTGCCTGTAATCCCAGAACCTGGGAAGCTGAAAACAGTAAGATCACTATGAATCTGATCTGTGTAGTGAGACCCTGCATACCCTGTGATAAATACATAAATAGAATGAAATAGAACAGGAAAAGAAAAGAAATTCCCAAGCCTTCCTGCCCTCACCACTGGGCTCACTGGAGTCTCACTGAACTCTGCTTTCAGGAATCAACTTCCTTGTGACTTATGACGCGCTACAACCATTGCCGACAGAAATCACCAACCTAAGGTGAAATCGTACAGAAATAACATGTAAGGGAGAAATTACCGGGGACTGGGAGATGATAACAGGAAAGAAGAAAAGCAAGGAAGGACCCAGAGCTGCCCCATGAGCCCTGGGCTGAGAAAGAAAAGATGGCAGAACATGACTAAAAGAAAGTGCAAAAACAAAAACAGAGTCAGCTGTTGTCAATAGGTTAAGTAATGCAATTCGTAGAAATTTTGAAAACTGAGAGAGATCTAGAAGTTGTGGTTGGTTTTGAAAGTAGCTAATAGAATGAGTGAGTAAAAATAAAAGCCTACCTGGGTCCAGTTATGAGAGACAAAGGTGGGATATGAAAATAAAAATTATAAACCGGGCGTGGTGGTGCATGCCTGTAATCCCAGCACTTGGGAGACTGAGGCAGGAGGATCGGTGCGAGTTCGAGACCATCCTGGGCTACGAAAGTGAGCTCAAGGCCAGCCTGAACTGCATAGCGTGACCCTGTCTCAAAAAGACAAAAAGAAAAAAAAATTATAAATAACTATTGTATAATGAGTTTTGTTAAAATAAATAATTTAAAATATTGAGGTGTTGCATTTTGTTTTAAAATGAGTGATATGAAAGTCTTAGAAATAAGTTTGAGAAATTAGAAAATAGAGCAATGATAGTGTAAAAAAGACTTTGACACAGGTGGAATGTGAAGAAACTGAAGCCTGTTTCAAAAAAGTGCTGGACCACGGGCAGAAGTGTGGAGAAGGCTTCTGGGAAGGCTGAGTCACACTGTGTGCTCTTGATAATAAAAAATGGATTACGCATTAACATGCAGTTGCAGCTGTGATGAGTTACCATAACCCAACGTCTTGAGTTGTTACAAAATTATTCCCTTTGAGCTCTAGGAATAAGATGACGAAGGCTAAGATATTGCCAGAGCTGCCTTCTTTCTGAATGCTGGCAAAGGAAAGACCACCTCTTTGCCTTCAGCTCCTAGAGTTCACCTGTGCTCCACAGCTTGAGGCTCCCTCGTCGCTTCATGCCCGTCTTCTGATTTGCTATAAACCCTCCCTTCATTGCATATCCCATTGTCTGGCCCTGTCTCCCATCTTAAGGATCCTGAGAGCTCATGGATCTACATGGATAATCCAAGATAGCACCTCTATGGTAAGTTCCTGATGGTGATCTAACTGCAATATCCTGTGATATAAAATAATATTCACAGGCTCTGCAAGTTAAAACAGGAATGTCTTTGAGAGAGGCAAGACTGCTTTTTCTGATAACCATGTAGTTTTTGATAGCATCTATTTTTCTAAATTCAAAAAAGAAATAAAATAAAAGCAATGGTAAGGAAGAACTCTAGAGGACGAAACTAAAGAAGACATAGTTTGAAATACTAATTTCCAGACTGGAAAAGGGAACTGAATTGGTAAAGTAAAAGGGCCACCTTATTTTACGATCATTAAAACAATAACATTACTACCGTGGTATATGCTTCAAGCCTTATTAATCTTACCAAATACAGATAGTCAGCATGCATGTGAGCTTAACAGGCAAGGGCTTAGCTAGACTTGGACTAGCAGAAAGAAAAGATAGATCAGCTGAGTTTAAGAAGAAAGAATGAATGATGGGGCATGAAAACATTAGAAGATGATAGGCTTAATTCTGGATCTCCATCAGTAGCAGATGGTTGGAATATGCCCTATACTGTGGTTTATTGATGTAGATACCCTGTAAAAATGTCATCACTGAAGTCGTTATAATTTGGGCTAGTTACACAGTGTGATGCTGAGAAGGAAAAAAACTATTAGTCTCTGAAATTTGCACAACAGGAGACATTCTGTTATGAATCCTCCTGGGACTAGTACTATTTAAAAAGAAACAACAGGCTGGTGGGGTGGCTCAGTGGTTTAAGATGCCTGCTTAGGAAAGCTTAGGCAGCCACAGGGACTGCGGTTCGATTCCCAGCTGTGCCAATCTTGCCCCCAGGGCAGGCTGAGCTGGCCATAAAAAAATAAAATAAAATAAAATGAAAAACAGCAACAACATAAAACTGTAGGAAGCAGTGTGCTTGGAACACTATTTAAGCTACAGAAGAAGGTAAATGGAATGCCCAGAGAGGCATAGTGTACTTAGGTGCAATGAGCTGACTTTTGTGTTCTGCCAGTACCTGTAAGTTGAAATCCTGCCTCTTCATACTCATGTGTGCTTCTCTTGAGAGGTCAGTCTTTTCAAAGAGGAAATCAAATTAAAATGAAGATAGCATAGTACACCCCAACCCAAAAGGACTGGTGTTCTTGTAAGAAGTAATCTGCACAGAGTTGCTGAGAAAGGACAATGTTAAGACACAAGAAAAAGATCACTATCTATAATATAAGGAGAAAGGCCTCAGCAAAAGCCAGTCCTGAAGACACATTGAATCAGACTTTTATCATACAGATTTGAAAACAAGCAAACACATTTATAACATTAAGGTACTTTGTTAAGTACCTAGTAAACTAATAGTATGTAAGACCCCAAGTCCATGTAAGTAGAATACGATTAGTTAAGATTCAAAATGATCAGCTGGTGAGATAAAAGAAAGCACATAAAAATGAGATAGGATTCTATTAACAGTAAAGTACTGCAAGACTTGGACCTCTTGCCTTGATTGAAGAAAACAAAGCTATAGGAATATCTTAGTATTTAAATCTATGTGTTGTCAGTATCTTGAATTAATCTTTTGGATTGATAGTAATGAAGAGGGAAAATGTATTAAGGTGATTGATAATATTCTCACCATATGGCTATTAATTCAGAACACATTACTAAAACAAGGACTTCTGATGCAAAATGAAACTAATAGCTTTTTAATTTGAGCGTCTAGCCAAAGAAAGAAGTGGTGAAACAACACTGGTTAAAGAATTTAGGAACAACCAAATCTGATTTTAAAACAAATCACAGAAAGAGAACACCTGGCACACTGCTGTGTGCATAGTGGACTCTTAATAAACACTGGCTGAAGAGATCAACACTGAAATAGTGTCACCAGGATATATGCAGGTTGCATAATGAAGAAATATTAGCAGTGGTAATTAACTGACAGGTTGATGTGGCCAATAAAGTCACAAAGAGCCATAAACCATGGCAGACAAAAACCCTAACAAAACAATACATGTAACAAAATCATTAGAAATAACACAACCACATTTTAGAAAACAAGACCCATCTTTCTCCTTGTGAGCCACTTTTTTTTTTTGCAATTTTCAGAGGAGGTTTCTTTTACCTCTCAACTACTGAAGGCACTGGCAAATATTTGGCAACTCATAACTTATTAAGCTACAAAGAACAACCAATCAATAAACTCTGAAATGATAAATACTATCAATTAGTGTTTAGTATACTAAAATCATATCAATGCCGGGTGTGGTGGCTCACGCCTGTAATCCCAGCACTTGGGAGGCTGAGGCAGGAGGATAGGTGCGAGTTCGAGACCAGCCTGGGCTACAAAAGTGAGCTCAAGGCCAGCCTGAACTGCATAGTGAGACCCTGTCTCAAAAAGACCAAAAAAAAAAAAAAAAAAAAAAAATTCATATCAAAAGGCAGATACTCTCCTCATAGTTGGAGCTTGAAGTGCTGTAGACATGATCAAGCTTTGATGTTAAAGTCCAAATATAATGAGCTTTAGTGTAAAGAACTCTAGTATTAATCACTATTCTGAATAGTGTACAACACCATCAGCTTTTTGACATAGCAACTCTTTGTTAACCAGGAAAATTGGCAACATAGACTTTTCTGTTTACTACAGTTCCATTAGCTTGTACTTGAGTTTGTTATATCTCTGTTTTGTTGATTACACATGTATAAGGCGTATTTATGCTATTTGTTGTTTAAAATACCTTTTTAATTTATTTCTTCCTTTGCATTAATAAAGTGTTGTATAAAACATTGTTTCTTTTTTAAACGTGTAAGTCCAATTTATAAATGAGAAGAAGTTATCCTCAAAATTTCTAGATATTTATGACTACTGCCAACAAATAGAAATTATATTGATTAGTGTGGCAAAATAGAAAATCTATCCAGTTTTAGCGGACAAGAGTAAGTGAAGTTAATGTCGTCAGAATGTAAGCTATCAAAATAGCAAACAAAAAGTGCTCAGTATCTAAATCTAAATTTAGGAGCTAAGAGTAATGAATAGAAAATAAGTAGACAACTAAAGTTGCTTTTATTTTCAGAGAAGATGTTTGGAATAATGATAAAAAGGATAAATCTTAGACTTCAAAAACTTCCATAAATTTATACTTTTATAATTTTCATCCACCAAATTTCTTCCTAACATGTTGGCAATAATTTCTGTGTATAGTTTTTGGAGGATTAAATGGGTCAACATATAAGAAACACTTAGCAAAACGTCTTAAGACACTAAACCACTCAATAAGTAATATGAATTTCATTTTTCAAAGTCATCATTATATTTAATAAATTCACTGATCCGTATTAAGTTTATCTTATGTGAAAATAATTGTAATAGAAAATAAATTATGTTTCTGCAGAGAAATGATCAATTTTTAAAGTTTAGGTCAAAATTTTATCACCCATTTTCTTCTGAACCACCATCTTTAAAACTCCAGTCTGACCACCTAAATACAAAAATTATACTCCTCAGCAATTTAAATCATGCCATTATTCCTTTGCTCATTTTTTATCACAGATTTAAGCTCTCCAGTGCTATGAAACCTGCAGACACAGAAGTTCATGATTTATGTATGTATTGGATAGCCTCACCCCTGACATCCTAGCCTCAAATCTAGACTCTTAAACTGCCTACTTAGCTCTGTTAACTGATTTTAATCTTCCATATTAGAGAAGCCATTCAAATGTTCTTAAGCATTATTATCTTGGCACTTTAATTGAAATATATCTTTACATTTTTTAAAAAATGGAGCATAACAGTGAATAGAAGCAGCCCTTTCTTCACACGATAGATGCTAACGTTGACCCAACTGCTCTTGGCTTCTCAGAGGACTCTTGTGATTTCCTGGAATTTTCTGAATGCAGCACTTTGATGACCATGGTTATTTTAACTTCATTGCTCTCCCAATTGCAAAGGAGCTTTTGACATTTGGATTTTGTGTTCATCTAATGGAAACTGCAATTAAAGCTTTCCCACATCAATGAGCTAACTTTCTAAGGCCATTTCAAAGGGTAAATTCAATATTCAAATTCCATGATGCCTATTGATCTGTGTTCTACCATTTGTGTGACTGGAAAACTACTCATTAGAAAATTTCTGGCAGTACTGATGACGAAGTGGTAAAAAGAAATAATTCTGTTCAAGCATTCTGCCTGTGTATAATAAGAACATAACTTAAGCCCAAATAATTCATTGCTTAGGATGAACTAAGTGTTGGGGAAAAAAAAAAAAAAAAAAAAAAAAAAAAAAAAAAAAAAAAAAAAAAAAAAAAAAAAAAAAAAAAAAAAAAAAAAAAAAGCCCTGCAAGCCCTGACCAAATTGCTTCTTAGAGAAAATAAGTACCTAAACTGTGGGTATCAGTTCCTGAAAGACAAGTTGAATCATTTCAGAGTTACTTAGAACAAAAAAAAAAAAAAATACTGCCAACAAATTGCAGGTAGATAGTATAAAATCAGAAGCCTTCCTACATGAACTTCATGAAGTATAACAGCTTTATAAATAACTCAATGCCCACTATAGTTTACAGGCAAGGAGTAAGTGCTACTTTTTATAAGTCTCATGGACATTCTACATTAGTTCTCTATGTTGCCGTGATAAATATCTTCGATTTCAATTTGATTTTTACAAAATAGAAAACAAAGCACTGCAGAACAATTTAGAAATGTTTGTTTCATGCAGGCTTGCCCAGTACTGTATATACACCAAAAGTGTAGATGAGAGAATTATTATAACTGTCTGGGTAAGTATGCCATTAAACATTTCATCTTTGCCAAAACATCTATCCACATAATTCCCATCATTTTCCCCCCTAAGGTACTCTCTGCATATTAAAAACCAAACTAAACAAAATGAATAAAAATAATCTCAAATGACTAAAAAACAAAATCTAAGCTCTAACTCCATGAAATTTCCTTCCTAGATTTAGTATATTTTTACTGACCAAAGTAGAAATCAATTTTAGTTTTTCATATCTGCATTTCTGTGATCAAATTGGCACCTGCCTGTAATCCCAACCCTAAGCTCTCGGGGGCTGAGGCATGAGGATTCTTGCAAGTTGGATGCCAGCCTGAGCCCTAAGGTAAGCTCAAGACCAGCCTGAACTGCCTAATGAGACCCCATCTAAAACAGACAAAACTGAAAAATAAAAAAGAATATAAGCACTACTCAGGCTAATTTAAATTATTTGCTCTTTCTCTTGAACATTTTTGTCCCAAATGATAGAAAGGAACCAGTAGGTAGCCGCAGGTCCCAAGTATTTGAAATTAATGAAAATGTATGGAGAAAAACAGCGAAACTCCTCTTCACATTGAAGAGACATGAGAAGAAACATATAAATGAAGATGAGAAACGTAGGTACGTACTCCCCACAGCTCATTTTTGCCCCTAAATATAGAATGCAAATAATGCAGCCAAATCTAGTTGGCACTTTCTGGCTGTTCTAGCTAATAAGCTTCATAAGCTATTAAAGAGAAAAAAATAATCAATAAAAATTGGTACTTATTGTTCTTAAAAGCAGTACATTTATGAAATATAAAAATAACATAATCGATATAATTAAGTCCTTGCATAACTGACCGTAACAGCATGGTTTTTGTTTGTCTGATTGTTTTTTATCATTAGCCCTATTTTTCTGATGGAAATACCAAGATTTAGAAAGATCAATGATACCTATAGAGTTAGCAGCAGAAATACCAGCAAATGTTTTCAGTTCTACTGTAGGCAATTTCATTATGTATATGAGTGGGAAAAAGACTTAATGCCCTACATGAAGAAGATAATAAGGGGGCCCAGCAGGATGGCTCAGTGGTCTAAAGCTCCTGCTTAGGAAAGGTTAGGCAGCTGCAGGGACCGCGGTTCGATCCCCGGCACCACAGGCTGTGCCAGCCCTGCCCTCAGGGTAGGCTGAGCCAGCCATGAAAATAAATAAATAAACAAACAAACAAAAGTTCGGAAACAAGAAAAAAACTTTTTTTAAATTAAAAAAAAAAGAAGATAATAGGAAGAGAAACATAATCAAATGTATGTAAGATGTGCAATTCTACAGAAATTCTATGTGTGTGTGGAGAGATAAAGAGAAACAATTAGAAAAATAAATAAGAATCTACTTCTGAAAGACCAAAGAAGAAAATAAAACCATCAGGACAATAAAATCACACATAAAAGAAATTCTTCATAAATAGAATAGTAGTTGGCATAAAACAATACAATTCTTTGTGATAACTACATGTGTTTTGAACAGGTTATTTTTAAACTAAATAGGAATAGGGGACATTTTTAAATGTTATGTTTTCATTTTCACAATTAAAAAAAATAATATAAAAAGTTCATATGCAAGTACATAGTAAGTGAAGATTTTGTTCACTTATCTATCTAATATTAAAATATATACTTGCTATAATTATTTGAAATTATGTGAAGCTCACACACATTTATTGTATGTGAATAATGACCTTATTTAAGATCTTTTGCACTAATTCTCTTATCCTGAGAGATAAGATATATATATATATATATATATATATATATAATATAAGTACATATTATATATGTATGATAAGAGATATTTCTCTAATATGAATAAGTTAGGAAAGAAGGTAGGAGGTTGTAAAACTCTTTTATACTTTCATTCAAACACCCAACAAAATTTCCTTATTCCTACCACGCAACAAACTCAGTGTGATTTATAGAAATATCAGGGTCTAGGAGGATGCTTCCTACACAAAGAGAGGAGTAGAAGAGATAGACAGTGAGTGGAACGCAATTGTGTGGTGGTTGGGTACGTTGGCAGAGTACTAGACGCAGAGCAAGCAGTGCATGACATAACACTTGAGGTAGTTACACAGGGCTCCACAGAATGGATGTCTCAGCTTTGGATCTCTGTGAAAGAGAAGAATATTGTCAAACAAAAAGAGCAGTGCAGGTAAGAGGAGGGCAAAGAAGGAATACTGGGCCTCTACTAGATATTCTTAGGGGCATATTCAAAACAAACTGAGTGCAGAGTGACATAACAGGAAGGTTTGTGAGTTAGTACACTTTGAAATATAAGGTATTAAGAAAAAGTTAATGAGATCAAAATGCAATGGCTGACCAGAAAATTAAATTTACATTGAAATAAGGCAATTTTTTACATGGCACCTTTGTGGATAGAATATTGTTCGACATCTTCCTCGTGCTCTTAAAAAGGACTTATGTTATTAATTTTGTAGTTCGGTTTTTCATTTCAAAGCATCTCAAAATATTCTCAAGATTAAAAATCATAGGGCCAGGGAGATATCTCAGTGGAATAAGCATTTGCCTGGAAAGCGCAGGGCCCTGAGTTCAATTCCCAGTACTGAAAAAAAAATTAAAAATCAAGCATGAAGAGAGTCTCTCACTGGTCAGAATATTCTCCCATCGCTTTCACTTCTCCACTCCTTCTTACTATTGTAGGCAGCTGAATTAGGTAGAGATATTATAGGTAATCAGACAAGGCCAAGCCCTCAACGACAATATGGAAGACAAGGTGACTTTGCAACTTTGGAAGAGGCAGACACTCCCTACTGTAGACCACCTCGAGACAAAAAGTGTGCATATGCATTCCTAAGGATGTGTCTCAGAGACTGACATTCTAAATAGGTATCAATCACCTTAAAAGAGCCTCAAAAGTCATTAACCCAACCCCAACAGGAAGAGACCTTGCTCCTTATTTGTATTTATGCACTCTTGCTACCCTTGTTTCTCCATTTGATTCTAATTTAATCAATTTTACTTGAGCAATGGTGCTTGTAATCTCATTGGTTGACCATAACATTGTCCAACTTCATGCCCACCTAAGCAAGTTCCCATGGTTTTCATTTTAGGCCCATGCATGGTTTTGCCCTATAAAATCACTGAAAAAGGCAATTTCTCAGGTAACCCACTAGGGCCCCCTTCCCATCCCTCTCTTGGACAGGAGCTTTCTTTCCCAATAAATATTCTCGTAACCTCCATTTTGTTCGTAAAATGCATTCTTCAGTTTTAGAGAACACAAACTCATTTGTATTTTTCAGGTACAAAGTTTCATTTTTCTGTCCATCACTGCAACAAATTTTTGTTCTATACAATCATCTTCCACATTATTTACAGGAAGAGAAGTTTTATCTTTACAAAAGATGATAATAAGTATATTTCATAGTAAATAGGGATTAATAATCTTACAGTTTTATCTATGGCAGTGTAACTACTATGGTATTCATATCTCTTACGTATTGAAGATTTGTCACAGGAAAGAAAACCACAACATAGGTAAACACTGAAAGCCCTAATGCATGCAGTCTTTCCCAACAAGGTAGCTCCCATTCCGCAGTCTGTAGGAAAGTACTCCATTGTTTGTCAGAATAATGTGTGAGGTAAGGCATCTGACAGATTAATTGTATATTACTTTAACAAGTGTTTCATAGTATTTTATTTGAAATTGATTGTATTTTAATGTCTTTGATTCTGTTTCTTTTTTCATTATGAAGCCATAAGACATCTTTATAGAAGATTCTATGTGGCAATAAAAGAATCTCATCAGATCTCTCTTTCTTGTCTCCAAATATCTTCACATATCTTCTTTTGGATCTTTCTTAAGCAAAACGAAATTGCTAATGTGTATAAACTTTCCTATTTCAATGAAAATTTAGTTTCTCTGGTCAGCCTATTGCATTTTGATCTTATTTAACCTTTTCTTAAATACCTTGTATTTCAAAGTATACTAACTCACAAACCTTCCTGTCGTGTCACTTTGCACTCAGTTTGTCTTGAATATGCCCCCAAGAATATCTAGTAGGGGCCCAGTGCTCCTTCTTTGCCCTTTTGCCTGCACTGCTCTTTTTGTTTGGCAATATTCTTCTCTTTCACAAAGATCCAACGCTGAGACATCATATCTAAGATGAGGGAGTCTTATCTCAGATATCAAAATCTGAGACACTTTGAGGGCATGTTTCTTTGAAGTTATGAGCCATATGCAGCTTTCAGGTCATTAGACATTGGGGCAACTGACTATACTTCTGAAAACTGTTTTTCTCTTCTTTATGAAGCACTTTCCTGGATTTTTCTTCATTATGCAGAAAGAAATACATTTATTTATCAGTATGTATTTGGTACTTACAACAACTTTATATATTTTCCATCTATATCTCTTTCCTATAATCCAGAATCCTATTTTCAAAATCTACTCAACGTCACAAACTATGGGAGGAATAATTCCATGAAGATCACACAGCCTGATCTTCTAAAAACATTCAGTATCTGGGTCCCCTCTGCCTTCCCCCTCTCTCGTTCTTTATTCCTCATCTAAACCATCACAGAGCACCCCCGAGCCCACCTCCAAAATACAACTTGGATTAGTGTCCTTCTGTGCCACTGTTGGCACCTCATTCCAAATCCACATCTGTTTTTCTCAATTATTGCATTGCACCCTAAGTTTCTTCCTTAATTTACACTATCTGATCTTCACACAATGAGAAATACAATTGCAATACAATAGTAAATAAGATAGACCTGGTCTTCACTTACAGAACTTTAATAAAAATTGGAAAGCCATTTTTAATAAAATATTTTTATTTTATTTTTTAACAAAATACTTTTAATTTTAAATAAAGAAGTAGAGATTGAGATATGTGCTATTAATGTAGCTGATTGCTATAATGCAGAAGCAAAAGGTTGAAAGTTGAAGTCTGGTTCAGATACTATGTTCAGAAATTTTCTCTCCAAGGATACTAAATACATACCAAAGGTTTTTTAATATGAGAAATTACAGGTTGTTAAGAATCTTGAATAAAATGGAAATGGGTCAAAGGTACTAAAAATATTGTCAAAATTTTGAAGGAAAAGTAACTCTCCTATCTGTTAATACAATTAATTCAAAAAGAGCTAAAGCATAACAATTATTTTATTTTTAAAACAAGGAAGTCAATGGCAAGTTGTGAGGTGGGGAGGTGATGTATATTTATCAAAGATCTCTATATCTATTTCCTGGAAAGTGAGTTTCTAAAGGAAAATGTGGACAAGAAATTTGCTGTGGCACTGATAGCCACCAAGTAGCATTTACCAGAACAGTAGTTAGGGAAATCGTGGACAAATTAAAAATTTGATTTAGGGGTAGGATAAATAAGACTTGCTATTAAAGTAGTTCTTGAGAAGAGTGATGCCATTTTTTTTCACAGACTGATATAAAAAGAGGTATGAAAAGTTGTGATGCAAAGCAGAAATAGGAAATTCACATTTGGATCAGTTAAGATTTCTTTGCTATTAAATGTTCAAAGAGAGGTGACAGTGAGCAACTGGGTATATATGACTAAGTTTTATGGGCAATACATGTGCTGAAGATACAAACGCGTGACTTATCTCAATATTAATGCCATTGTGGGATAGATCTGAATATAATCTCCAGGAAAATATGCTAAGAAAGGCAAAGGAGGATTCAGATGGAGCTTTAGGCCACATTAAAATACTTAAGTTGAGCAAAAATTCAGACCATTAAAGTAAACTGTGAAAACTCAGTTGTGAAGGTGGGGATTATGAAAATAGAAACCCAAAGGGGTTACCAAATCTACCAAAAATTATTTAGATGACAGAAAAAATATGTTCATTACATTTTGCAACAATAGCAGAGTCCATGGTGATTTTGAAAATAGGCAATAATACAGAATCTGGACAGAGAGGGGCGACTCATAAGTTACAGCAAAAGAAGTGTGTATCTCACTTTAAAGAACCGGGACTATTGAAAAGAATCCCAGAAATAGAAAAATACCTGAAAATCATTGTATGTCAGTGAAAGGCTTTTTAAAGAATGTAGGCTTTAAAGCTAGTTTTATATTGATGGAACTATCTTATAAGAAGGGAGAGGTTTATGATGTATCACAGTGAAACCATAGCTGTAGGCATGAACTCTTCCAAATGATGGAAAGGGATGAAACTCAAAACACACAAGAGGAGTTGAACTTTAATAGAAGGGTGACCCATTCCTTTATCTTTACATAAAGGAAAAGGAGACAATAGCGTTTCAGGAGCATGTAGCTTTAGAGACACTGTAATAGAAAGACAGAGAATTAGGAATTCCTTAAGTGAGGTATTGGTAAATTGAAAGAAAGTAGGGAAGATGAAGGAAAATTTTCACAATACATGATTGAGGATGAAATGTTCAGGCAGAAATATCAAGCTAATAAACTACTGCAGTCTCACTGTTCATTGATTGCAAGTGTAGCTGGCAGAGGGGCTGTAAAACTGACTGTGCAGGCTTAGTAAAGGCAAATAGTGAAATTTTTCCAGGGGTTTCATGTGTCATCAGAGTACGGCTTTCAGAGAAACAGTTAATAATTTGGAGCATAGATTGAAGGTGGAACAGGGAAATTAGAAAAATCCAATGTGTTTTGAATTGTCAGATGAAACAACAGGGTGCCTTGATGGGGTTAATCGAATATACCTGTGGGAGCAGCAGTTGAAGGAGTTAGAAAGTAAGGAAGCAAAAATCAGAGTAAGAGAAGCAATTTCTCATGATGGCTATGTGTTATCCCAGCCTTAAATCTTTCTACTTCCTCTACTAATGCTAATGTAATTCACTTATTAATCTTTATTTCACCTTATTATTTCCTTTTCCCTCAACTGCTTTGGACATTTTATCCTACTGCACTGTATGGATTTTTAAATCCATTTAAAATATTTCTCTAGAACAAAGCAAGGCTTTAATTGATTAATTTTCATATTTCTATATTTTCTTTTATATCATGATTTAAAGATCTATTGCTTTTTCAGTCTCCATTTTCTCAATGGATTCACTTATTGTTAAGCTGTTTAATAAATGAAGCACCTAGAACTGAGAATAGTGACCTAGAAATAAGTTGAATGCATCAAGGTCAGCAGTTGATTTGTATCAAAAGAGATGCACATCTCTGCTGACTTTTGGCTCAGCATATGTAAGTCTTGACCTGCTCATTGAATTAATAATAATTATAAATATTTACTGAGTGGTAATTTTACTTCATGCTAAGTGCTTTATACTATCCATGGCTCATTTTATTTATATCTTAGAAATAAATATATAAGGTCAACATCATTCTATTTTAAAGACTGAAAAATGCAGCTCAAGAAAATCAACCTTTTCAGGTAAGCGGTGAAGAAATAATAAAGAACAGGAACACTTTAAGTATTACAAACACACAATTTGTTTCCACCTTTCTCTGTACTTCAGTTACCCTACATTGATAGTTTCTCATTTTATTTTCTTACTTTAATGACCACTATTTTCCCACTGAATTTAGAATGGCATAAAATTCTTGGGTAACCTTCACATTCAACCAGTCCATTCCTATTTGCTTTGCGCACAGTGCCACAGAAAAAAAGGTACCTGATAAATATTTGATTCATTGAAGTTGTGTTAGGATGGATGCACCCTGCTTCTAATATCTTCATTCTAATAAATTATAATATTGATTAGTGTAGGACTGGAGACAAAGCTTTACAGAATCTTTTATCATTGTCCTTGCATAAATATGTGTCCTTTAGGTCCGTATAATATCCCATCTCCCATGCACATGCATTCTTTGTCTTCATCTTCTCTGCAAAGATAGCATGAAAATCTCAAAAAGCGCACACAATAAAACTAGATTCTTTGCTTTATACTGTTCACTGGCTCTATTTCAGAAACATAGCTGCATCAAAAAATGAAATACTTTTGACATGATTTATTTCAGTGAACCCATGGTGGCTTCTAGGATCATTGCTCACTCTGAGAATAATACACAAGCTGTTTTCATAAACACTAAGTCCATGTGCTTGTATCTCACTGTCGAGAAATCACATTACTCTCTCTTTGATTGCTCTAAATTTTATTGGTAGTACCTGTGTATACTTGGTCTCTGTCTAATTTCCATTAGTTTTGAAAAATGCTAGTTATTTTACCACAAATTAAAAGTTTTAATTTTTACCATTTTTTATATAATAAACAAAGCTCTCCCCATAGGCCCCTGGAGATTGATATTGGAGAATAAGTGAAGCTCAGATATTCTCTGAATTCCCTCAGTGTTTTTCCACTGATACTTTGTGGATTTTATTTTCTTTTTGATTTTTAAAAAGAATTAAAAAAGACACAAAATTTCAAAACAAGATAACAGGAAATTAAAATAGTTATATTGCATATTGTTATCTTCAAAGTAGTTTCACAGATTCCAGATATAGGCATGTAAAATTTGTCCAACAATATAAACACTAAATGTTGTTTCAGTAAACTAATAGAAATTAGTAGTATAATTCTTTTAGAATATATATTTTTTTTCCTTTCCTTGTTCCTTCCTTTCCCCACAACAGTTGTTCTTTCTCTTTGAACAGTTTCTTTGCCTTTTACATATCTACTGTACATTTTGGATCTTTACTTTTTCAGTTTATTACACTAAAAGACAAGACAATTTTTTAAAAATGTATTTAGTACAGGTTCTACAGGGACTCACTACACAAATTGGATTTGTAGTGATCCTTCCTGATTTTCAGCTTCCCAAGTGCTGGGATACTAGGTGTGCACCATGCTGCCCGGTCTCATTTGCCATCTCAGCATGCTCCAGGAGTGGGGCCAGCACAGCAGGCTGGGGATCAAACCCCCGGCCCCTGCACCTGTACAAGCAGAAGACAATACAATGTTGACACATGCAAGTCTAATTTTACTTATGAGTATGGCCTCTACTTGCATCCATTTACCTATAACAGCTTGATATTATCTAATTTAAAAGTTTTACAGATCAGATAAAGTCACCAACACAGGGTAAAGAAAATACATGACTTGGGAAAAGTTTTAGCCAGCTCTCCATCAGACAAAGTACTTCTACATAGAAGATACAAACAATAAAAAATAACAATAAAAGCCCCAATATTCAAAGACCCAATCCAAAAAAATGGGCATCTGGGATGAATATGCACTTCTCAGATGAATAAATACAAATAACAAATAAATATGTAATGGAATTATAAATTTTATTCTATTGCTGTGGTATTTTCCTTTACGTACATATATAAGGTCAATAGAGTCATTTTGTTGAAATCTTGAAAATGAGAAGTAGAAAACCTTTGGAAAGTTAGTCTCTAAACCATACCTATAATCATTTGCACATAATTACTTTCCAAAGAATTGATCTCAAGTGAGAAAAATGCTATTGTGACACGATGAGATATATCCGCAAATTTTATTTATTTATTTATTTATTTATTTATTTATAAATTTTATCTTATTTTATTTTTTCTTGTTTCAGAACTTTTATTTGTTTGTTTATTTATTTATTTTTATGGCCAACTCAGCCTGCCCTGTGGGCAGGGCTGGTGCAGCATGTGGTGCCTGGGATCGAACCGTGGTCCCTGCAGCTGCCTAATCTTTCCTAAGCAGGTGCTTTAGACCACTGAGCCATCCACGTATTTTAGAAAACAAAGCATCACAGGGTAGAAGAGGATGGGTAGTGATTGATCTTCAAAGGAAGCAAAAGAAAAGGCGGCTGGGGAAGGGACTGATGGCCTGGATCACCCTCACACTCTGTCGATAAGGATGGCTCTCCCTTTGAAAACTCATTGTATCAACTGAAGATAGATTATTATGTATATTCACCATATGAAATACAATGTTTTGAAATAAGTAAACACTTAATAACCAAATCAAGCTAATTAACAATGCATTGTTGTTTGTTCCTGACATGTGTGCTTATGTGATGAGAACAGCTAAAATCTAATACTAGTAATGTTAACGTACATGATACATGCCAGTAATTGTCATTACCATGTTGCACCATATAGCTTTGAAACTTATTTTTCTTGTATAACTCCAATCATGCATCTTTTAGCAATATTTCTATTTATCCTCCCTACTTTACTCCCTGGAAACCTTTCCCTTCTACAAGACTAACCCTTATATTACACTTCTCAAGTGAGATCATGAAATACTTGTCTTCTTTATGTGTCTGCTTAACTCATTTAACAAAATATCCTCCAAGTTAATCAATGTCATCATAATGACAGGTTTTTCTTCTTTTATAAGCTTAAATATCATTATTCCATTGTGTAACTATGCCACATTCTTGTTTCCCACCCATCACAGAAGGAAAAAATATCAAAAATACCTGAAGAACTCAAACAATTCAATCACAAGAAAACAACATGATTAAAAACTGACAGAGGGCCTGAATAGATATTTCTTTACAGAGTATGTACAATATACCAATAGGTCTATAAAAACTGCACATGACTACTCATTAGGGAAATTCCATTAAAGTTATAAAGATATCAATTCATTACCGTACTAATGAGTATTGTAAGAAAGAAAAAAGACAAAGGGAAGTAGAGAGCATCTTTGTACTGTTTGTGACAGTATCGGTTAGACAGATATTTTAAAAAGTAGCATAGGAAGCCCTTTACAAACCAAAAAGCAAAAAGGAAAAGAATTATCACATGACCCATGGATTCTACTAATGTGCTCATTGCACAGAAAATGAGATCAGTATATTGAAGAAACTTCAGAATTCGCATTTTCATTGCAACATTATTCACAACAACCAAGATATCAAGACAACTAAAGCATCCACCAAAAGGATGTGGCTTTCAACAAATTTTAAATATTTTTGTCATCCTCTTGACAACATTATTCCTATTAGAATGATCAACTTATCTTACTCCTTCTAATAAACATTTCACTAATCTAAGTTCTTCTTTTAAATGTTTTCATTGCAGTGAGACTTACTAGAAGTATTTTAATATTGTATCAGGCTGTCTACTTGCAGTGAGAAAATATACTAATCACTGAAGTATACATGTTCCATTGCCTGAAGTGGATATATCATTGTGAGTTATTTGGTTTTGAGCTAGAGAATAGTAATGTTTTCAGAAAACTATTTCATTTCACTTAGAAGTTGCTGTGCTACAAAATGGAGAATAGCTGTGGAGCTGGTAAAATGAAATGTGTGGTGAACATGGCAACCCACACAAGACAGGAGCTCATACAGATTCCTTCCCACTCTGAAAAGTGAGAGCAAGTGAGACCACATATAACTCTGGACAGATTAAAGCTGGTACAAGTTCTCTATTTTCTCTTTCTCCTTCCCAAGTACCCAGCGACAAATTAGAAAATGTACGGAAAGTTAAGTTATGGCTCCCTGGAGAACTAGAACTGTGTTCTGCAGAGCAGGAATCACTGTCCGAGACCTTCAGGTATAGCCGGTAATTAAAGCATTAGAGCAAGTATGTCCAGCCTTCAAGTTTACCTGGAGGTAAGATTCCTGGAAGAGAAATTTTCCTAAGTTGTATATATTTTATGTACAATAAAATTAATACATAAACATACCAAAACTTCCTTTAGTTTTCATATTTATCTTGTTAAAGACTTTGTGAAATAACACAAGCACAGTTTAATCATTAAGAAAATTTTCACATCTGCCTAATAACAATAAATTTGTATCTGAATAAGCATAAACATTTGTATGTAGGTGGAAATCCTACTGTGCGTATCATCGTGTTTTAATACCTCGCATGTAACAACGGGTGGAGTTTTTCCTTTCTTTAACTGTGTGCAGGAGCAGGAAGCTGAGTTAGCTTCCACCACCACATCTACTCTGGTCCCTCCCTTGTCACCCCAGACTGCTGTGTACTGTGTAATAGCGTGGTGAAAAATACTGCTAACAATCACACAATAACATTAACAATTTACAGCCATGCACGGCCTCTTTTCTAGCTAGTCAGGGCAGCATGCGACTCATGGGTTGTGAGTTGGACGCAGCTGTAGTGGAGAATCATTAATAATCAGTATAGCTGTCACTATATGAAAACTGAATTTGAGAAAAAAAATAATAAACTGGGGGATTAGGACATTACTGGAACCCAAGTAAGAAATGAAAAAAAGCTGAACCAAAGGACTAGAAGTAGTGGTGATTTTGTTTGATGAAATTCAGGGATGCTAAGAAAGGTGCACCAGATTCCATGACTAATAGAATGAAAAATAAGGGTCAAGGAAAATTATCCTTTGGATCACAACTTGGACAACTGTGTGGGAGGGTATTTTGCTGTATAAAAGTATCACAGAAAGAAGGAAGCCTTCTGGTTCAGTATCTTTTAGAGTTATCTAAATTTTATTTTTGTCCGTATGTACAGAACTACTGAGATTTTGAAACTACTTTGAAAGACACTATCATGCTGGAGATAGAGCTCAGGCATCTAAGCACCTGCCTGGCAAGCTCAGTGACCCAGGTTCAATCCCCAGTACTGCATGCAATACCAGCCCCACCCCCAGTGCACTATGTCTGGCCCCGAAACTGGGGGTGGTTGTGCACACCTGTAATCCCAGAGCTACGGTGGCTGAAACAAGAGGATCACTAGTAGTCTAAGTGGTGTATCGAGACCCTGTATGAATTACATGAATAAAAGATGAAAAAAAAAAACAGCAAGACAATAACAAACTTCATAATTTTTACTGTATCTCTAGATATCTTTTGAAAATGCATAACATCATATTCAATTTCATACTAAGATTTCACACATTTTTTCCTGTGTAAGTTCTGTTTTAGCATCTTATATTTTAAAGTTCCAAGCATGAAAAACTATATATATTTCTTTGCTATCTACCACTTTGCCCAACCAAATTCACAACTTGAAATAATGTACTTGATCAAGGTCCCATGCATTTACTAAACAATATTTTCAATTTTCTTATAAATTCTGTCATCTCCAGCATTAGTAAAAATATACATGTGTGATGTCTCCAAAACATCACAGTGACTGGTTTATGATATAAATTCTAAATATTTTGATTCCCAGTTGAATTTCCTTAGTTTAAACTTATCCATGCTTTAAGTGCAAATATCATGCTAACAGCACTGTCTGCAGTTGTATTTCCCAAATCTTTACCTTCCTTAGCACATTACGAAGCTGAACTTCGTCCTGCACCATCACCCTTCATAGACAACTCCCTTGACCTTCCTGATGCCGCCAACATCCTACTGCATGTGATACGCAAGATCTGGTTACCATGCCTTTGTAGCCCTGATTATGGGTGGAGTTTCACATTTCCTTGCATGATTCTTTAACTTCTGTTTCTTCCTTAATGTGAGTGAGCTTACTACAAACACTTTATTGCTTCAAGCTGTATTATTTCTATTGTTTCTACTAGAATAACTGATGGCTAACAGGAATTCATTAGTAGTACACTGAAAGAACAGATGACTGTGTGTTTCCTTTTAAATCATCACCTCATCTTAGCTGAAACTTTCTGGTTTTTGTTCACTGTTAGCTGATGAATGTATTGTTTTGTTGCTCTGCTCTTAGTTATCTTTATTGGACAATAGACTCTTATTCAAACAGTACATGTAAACACTGTTTTAAAAGAGATATTGACACGCAACCAGAAAATGACCTTTGAAGGCTCTCAGCTCTTGGGATCATTTAATATCAGAAAAAGCAATGCAGCATCCTCCAGGGCTCCACACTCAGCAATATGCTGCAGGATGTCTTAAGCTATTGACTGGAGCAGCTCCATATTTTCACTCTTGTCACCCCTTCAGGAACCTCTAAGACAAGAGGTCAATTTAGCCCCATTTTATTCTTAGGAAAAGAATTTAGTGTTTTTGACAGGTGTCAGATTACAAATCCGTGGAGACAAACGTTTCCTGTTTGCCATCACAGCATTTGTAGCACAGACCTCTGTTCCCCTCTAATCCACAGAGCAGAGGCCTGACCCCAGAGAACAGCTCCAAAGGCGGTAAGCAACGCGATTTCTGGCTATTAAATAGCCAGCACTTTAGTGCACTTCCTCTGCAGAGATATCCACAAACAGGACTTCAGAAGTTGGTGGTGTGAGGTTTCTGCCATGAAGTTGCTCATGAAGTTGATGGAAATGTTAGAGAAGCTCACTATGGCTAACCTTATTTAAACATTGTGAAGTGTATACATGTACTGAAATATTAGATAGATCCATTAATGTGAACAGTTTTGTTTTCATGTCAACTAAAATTATATTTTGCAAATTAAAAATCATACCAACTTTGTTTTAGAGGTCTCAAAACTCACTACTGCAATTTTGTTTCTGTTACCAACTTATAATATTCCCAATTTGAATAATGAGCAACTGAAATTTTTCACAAATGTAAAACGCATTGTTATACAAAAATGTTTCTTCTGAAGCAATTTTTATGCATTGGTGTCTTTAGCTAGCTTTTGGAATTTTCTGGGGAAGCACTGATAAATCTCTTGTCAAATGTCAACCAAAAATTCCCTCAAGATACATTATGTCGTGTAGCAAATGTGAGTGAGCAGGACCGGTTGCAGATGTGTACAAGGGATTTGGAAGTACATTATGACAACATGACCACATCTCAAGACTTCGAGACCATATTTTGATTGCCAAGGGAAATCCATGTTCTGTTTTATGCTAGCAAACTTTTTAGTGTGCAGGATCAGCACAAGCACAACCTCAGTACTTTAGGATGATGTTCACTAGGTCTAGCACCTTTAGAAATAAAATTGTGTTTCTATTTCTACCACCAACCACACCTCTGCAGCAGATTATTTTTGTGAAACTTCATCACAGTGAGCAAAAACCCTTTTATATTACAGAGCTTCATTTGTGCATCAGAGTCTACTTTGACAGGGTATAACACTGAATTAAATGTAAGGTTCCATGATGGCTCACCTTGGAAGCTGGGTACTTGCGTGACTCCCTTCCCAGTATCAATACTGGCGATTCTGATGAGTAGCTGGCAAGGTAGAATATGGTGCTTTAGGCAATGGAGTTTCAGAAGCATTGCAGACGATTTTATAACCTTTGTCATAAGTATTCTAAAAAAAGTTGGATCGAAGTATATAACCACCATTCCGCCTAAAACTATGTCTAACTTTGATGTAGTTATCAATATTTTTATTCATTTTCTCTTATAGTCACATAGCATATGGAAAGGTACATGGAATATATTTTTTAAAATCACACTAATTATACGTAAAAGAAAGGGCAGGGAGCTGGGGAGATAGCTCAGTAGAATAAATGCTTGCTTGGCAAGTGCAAGGGCCTGAGTTCAATCCCTGGTCCAGAAAAAAAAAAAAAAAAGAAAGGGCATGTTTCTAGAGATTTTGTTGGCCACTTTTTAGATATTAGTTCCTTTACTAAACTTTTTTTTTTTTTTTTTTGTCTTTTTGAGACAGGGTCTCGCTATGCAGTTGAGGCTGGCCTTGAGCTCACTTTTGTAGCCAAAGCTGGTCTGGAACTCGCACCAATCCTCCTGCCTCAGCCTCCCGAGTGCTGGGATTACAGGCGTGCACCACCACACCTGGCAGTTCACTAAATTTTAGATCATCCATGTATTACCAAAGATCTTCAATCGCAGAACCTCAGTGGTGGCCTCAGAGAGCATGCTGATCTCCTGTTTTTTCCAAGGCCATGCTAATGATTTGTTTAGTATTATCAAAACTCATACATATTAAAAGATACATTTGTTGTCTTGGTGACTTAGATCTTTGTCTCCATCAGTTTTGCAGCCCAGTGGTGCTGGTGAGCAGCAGCGTCCTTGTCAGAACGTCCAGTGCTCATGGTGCTGATGCACGTCTTTTGTTCCTCCATAATTTTCTGAGCTTAGAGATTTTTCCATGATTCTTATCGTGGATGGGAACCTATGATGGAAAGTTCATGTACACCGAAAGTTACAGAATGTAAAATGCAAACTTCCCTACTGTTAACAATTGTCCATTATTACATAATGGCGCTATACTGATAACCAGATTCTCCATAGTACCTACATCCTCTACCAAAAAATTAAAAATGTAAACAATTATTTCTATAGCCTGTATATTTTATATATGATAGAATCAAAATATTCTCCACAGAATGTCCTAAGTGTTATCCCTCTTGTCTACCTGCACAAATCTCAAAGCATGTGAATGCAAAATAATAAAATATTTATTGAGCTCTGTTCTGTGCTGCAGACTTGGCATCAGGCGCTGGGAATGTTGAAGTCAGTGAGATGTTCTCCCAACGTTCACAGCCCAATGAGACACATGTGCTTGTTTCGTTCCCTCGGCCAGGAGTCCTCAGTACCTCTTTTCTCCCATTGTGTTGAGTACTGACATGCTTGCAACAGGCAAATGATGAACGAAAGCAAAAACATAAATACTCAAAAAGATTTGAAGTATAGTTTCTTGGGTTGGCTCTTTTCCAAATGAAGACCAGTAATTAGGTAAGTATATGTGACCATTGTGAAACAACTGACTTTCTCTGATTAAAATACCAAGTGGCATAATGACAGGACAACCTTTTCCTCTCCACGCTCACTACTCTCTTATTCAGTTATCATTCAGTATTGGGTAGAGAAGCAGCTATATGTACAAAGTTTAGGGTCAAGCGAAAATTGCCCATAGCTTTATGGGTAATTAGCTTGGGTTATATTAGGCAAGGCAGTGTTCATTAGTCACAATGCAAACTCTGTGGGGTTACTAGACTTTCACATCTCGGCATGGTGCCTAGTTCAGCCCATAATTACCTATTCACCAGATGATCAGTTTTGCAGTCCGGTGAAGAAGAAACCCTCAGGAAACACTATTTTGTCACCCTGGAAACGTGGTGACTAGCAGAGCAAGTGGGCTTAGCAAAGCCTCATTATTTCTGGAAAGAGAAAAGGCACTCTTTGGAATTTCCCTGTGCTTGAAAGGGCCTTGTGAGTCATCTGAGTGTGTGTCTGCTGCGTGCTATTTGAAGGAGTTCCTAAAAGGTCATTGCTCTAAAATATCAGCCCTGACAATGACCTATTAGTATTATAGATTAATTGCATCAAATGTTGAATATCTTCCAAATTGAGCATCACAAAAGTACATCCAAACTGCTCCAGAAGACTAGGATTTGAAATCAATGTCAGTTAATAATCTAGGTAACCATTTAAGTAGACTGACCATGTACCTAAGTTTCATAGGGAAGTCTTGGGCTACATCATGGCACAACTAATACTACACTTCCTTTCACTTGAAATCTGAACTAGATGAGAAGTCATATGTACTCTAATGTTAAAGCCAGTAAGGATGGCTTGTTTCAAATAAGAGAAGTTAGCTGAATTGTCGACAGGAGCATCTGACTGTTTGAACTATGATCATATAGTCAAACTGTAATTACAAGAGATAAAAAGAACAGGAAGATGGCTTTCAGTCAAAGTGCTGCTTCCAAAAATGATCTGTGTATAAAATACCAAGCCAGAAAAAGGGTTTTGAGGTTGATATCTTAAACAATTACAGGAAAGTTGATCTTTCTCCTGGATAATAGTTGATGTGCGAAATATGATTGCATGATGATAATATGTATCTCTTAGGAACATAAAGAGATGTTAGTGAAATAATCCCAGCTCAGTAAATGTCTCTTTCTTCATAGTGTTGCCTAGAAGTAACACCCTTTTACAATTTTGATTAGGACCTTAAACTCTGGAAATGGTTAGATGCCCCAAATTTGGTAACCACTGCTAAACTATTACATCTATAAAGTCATAGAATAAATTGGTAGTAGATACTTCAGGCAATTTCATGTTTATTTCTCCACTAAAAACTCATTTCCTAATATATAACGTTTATTCTAACATTATTGCTATTACTTGGCTTATTAAGCATATGTAGTAACTTGGAGAAAGGCTACAGTTTGAAATTTTTAACAATATTTAGCTTAAAAATATTGATATATAAATGTGAAGCTGTGCTTTTATTTTTTACAAACATATTTTCATAAGTTAATTATACCTTCACTGGAGATATTAGAAATATTGGGAGAAAGATCAAGCCAGGAATATAGCTCAGCAGCTTCAGCTCCTGCCTGGCAAGTGCAAAGTCCTGAGCTCAATACTAGAAGATCAGGGAGCACCTTTCTTTGGAGTGAAAAGAAGCTCAGTTTGTTTTTAAAAAACAGCTTTTTGAGCCGGGCATGGTGGCACACGCCTGTAATCCCAGTACTTGGGAGGCTGAGGCAGGAGGATCAGTGTGAGTTCAAGTCCAGCATGGGCTAAAAAAGTGATCTCAAGGCCAGCCTGAACTACATAGCGAGAGTCTGTCTTAATAAAAAAATAAATAAATAAACAAATAAATAAATAAATAAATAGCTTTTTGGGTGGGATAGTAAATGTGTACCAAAGATAACAACTAGGTATGACTAATACAAAGTAATCATTCACCTTCCCACCAAAAAAAAAAAAAAAAAGAAAGAAATAATAACAAATAAAAGTAATGACTCATTCATTTTATAATGAAATTGATTAGCATACTTGCATAAAATATATACCAGAGCAGACTTAAGAAAAACGTCTTGGCTTTTGTTTAATAAACAGGCACATTTTTCTCATGATACTGAGATCCCTTCCACAAATGTAGTCATAAAATACACCCGTAGAAGAAAAGCAGTATTAGCCTTAGTGAATAAAGTAACAATTTCAAAATGTAACTGCCTTAATTCTTTATTTGTTTGTTTGGTTGGTTGTTTTTTTGAGGTAGGGTCTGTCGATGTAACCGCGGCTAACTTCAAACTCGTGGCAAGGTTTCTGCCTCAGCTTCCGAAATGCTGATATTACAGGCTTGTGCTACCATGCCCAAAACTACCTTAATTCTGTTCAATAGTGTTTTGCGGTAGAGGTTTTGTTTTGTGACCATTGCCTCACAATTAAAATTCTGCCCATCTTACCCTCTAGAGTGGTAACATGATGTAATTTGCCTCCTATTAATATTGCATTCTGCTCTACCAGTAAGGATGGGTTCACTCTATTTTGAAAGCCTAAAGCAAAATTAAACATAGCAGTGTGAACTCATACATGGCTCCACACACAGCTGAAAACAAAACACATCTTTCATAACAGCTTGTTTCTCTGTCAGGCCCATTATTACCATGTTTAAACATTCTATGTCCTCTCTACATGTTCTTCCTTGACCTCAATAGTCTTAACTGATAATGAAAACCAACATCAAAGGCATGTTAAGAATGTGTCCTGTGCAGATTTTGCGCTGTAAAAGCAATGGCTCACCACGGTGGGACTGCTCATAAGTGATCTATCCAAACAGAAGGGAAACATAACAGCTCTGACATCCTGGCATTAGGATCCTCCAGAACATGAGTGATTACTAATTGGACACTTAAGAGCCAAAAGAGAAAACATCGTGACAACAGTAGGACAGATTCCACTCAGGCTGAGAATTGATGGGTTGCATGTGAATAAAATATGCACTTCTCAGTTAAAATTTTCACAGCAATACAAATATTAAATACCATATTAGTCAAAATCTCAACATAGCAATTAGTACACTTTATTCAGCATGCTATACATCAGGATGCTACAAAAAAGATATTTTACCCAACATTTAAGAAAAGTAATCTTATAACATTACATTCAGAGCATAAAAATTTAATTTAGATATGTGGCTAAACCTCACTAAAAACATAACACTTATTTCTACACATTAACAGATCTCTAAGAAAATGGAACAAATTACTAGAAATTAGTCTCTGAACAAATTATCCCTAAGCAATTGAGGAATATAATTTTGATAAATTAATTATATGTTCAAAAGGTCACTAACTTGAAAGCACACAGACTAAATTATGTATAGAAATGATGGATATGGAAGGAAGGAAGATAATTTAACTGTGTTCTATGCTGTTTAGTGCATGTGTAGATTTCATCAATAAAACTCAAAAAGCAAACTGAAAGTTAAAGAGCCCTCTTCCTCATTTTGAGAAACAAATTGGCAGAACATTCCACCGTTAGATATTATAGTAATTGCATTGTATAATTATAGCATGTGAGGCCAATTGTTTGGTGAACTATAATAATCCAAACTGAAACAATTTAAAATTCAATACAATCAAAAGGTTTAGCCAAATATCTTCTCAATTAAAATGTCATTCCAGCCCCAACATTCACTTTAAGGTTCTTTTAACCCTGAAATTCCAAAACTGATTAATATCTGATCCCACTAAAATTTTTTAGTCTCTTTATTTCTTGGCTAAGGCATATTTTAAATTCTAAATCTCATAATTATATGATTGACAAACATGATAAAATGGGGTCAGAATTCATCCCTAAGATTTAAATAATAAATAACAAAAATAATTAACTTATCCCAAACTATGCTATCAGAGAATGAGGGAATAATTACATTTATAAGTTGTACTGTGCTCATAAAATATGAATGTATGGCTAATCATGTATTTGTATTTGTAGTTTAAAAATCATTTCATATTGAATTTCACTGAAAATACATGATGTATGTTTCCAAATTAATTGCATGCCAGAAATACCATTCCACATCTGTAAAAATAAACCAAAAACTGTAATGTATTAGGTCTACAAATAATCTTCTCTAGAAGGTATAGCATCATGGTATACTAAAAAAAAAATCATTTTCTCCTCTTTTCTGGTTTGACTTTTGATTTTTCCTCTGCGAAACTGCACCCCTCCCTGTATGTGAGCTTCTTCTGAAATAGCCAAGACTTCCCCCTTGTGGCTGATTGGTGTCAAAATATTTTACCTTTTCAGTGAACAAGTTTTTTGAAACTGTTTTAACAAGGATTCAAAAAGCGCACACAATTGTGTAGCTTAACATTATGAAACTAAGCATAAATAAATCTGAGGTAAATATGGGAATCAAATTTTGTGAAAGATTTTCGATTTTAAATTGTTTTTCCTTAAATTCCCAGAGATATGTTGCCTACCTTAGTCTTGGTATCCTGCATTTGCGCTTGGCTTGCAGCCCTGGAGAGTAAGCCCTATCAAAGCCATTTATACCACATTTAAATTCAAATGTTTACTATATTGTTTAGGCTATTTTTCAGCCTTACTTTAATGGGAAAAATTGAGAATAGTGTACTTTAAGAATTACTAATGTTTGAAGAAAATGAAAAATCTTCTGAAACTTAGGATTTACAAACAGGAATAAGAACAAAACATAAAGCTTTTAAATTTTATGTCTTTGTCATTGTTGTCCTAGAATAAAAGCTTTACTTTAATAAGGCAAAGTGACTAAATTTAGAAAAGTACAAAGAGAAATGAAGAGGAATGGAGACCTTTCCTGTGATTCTATCACTCACGTATCAGCTCATGGTTATAATACCCTGAGGATATACCATGGACTTCCATTTTGCAGATGAGGAAAGTGCTATAGTGACAGTTTTCATAAATAAGCCTCAGCCTGGAATGTTAGAGTTTTCACAATTAATTGCTATATTAATTTTGCTCAATATTCTTCTCATTTTTCTAGCTATGCTTTTCTATCTCATTATAATTATCATCTAAAAATTGAAATGTTGAGAATAAAAAGCTACCAAATTTCATAAAATTATGGTTGAGTTAGGAAAATCAATCACATGGATTTTTACCTCAAAGGAAAATTATTAGATATGTCCCCTTTTTTGGCAGTAGGCTTTGCCCTATTTTGGCTTAGATAATTTCCTGAAGGCTGCAAAAATACCCCTATAAAGAATGAAGGAGAGGGCTGGGGAGATAGCTCAGTAGAATAAGCTTGCCTGGCAAGCACTAGGGCCTAAGTTCAATCCCCAGGTCTGAAAAAAGTACTGAAGGAAAAGTAGTCAAAGTAAAATAAATGTATTTGATGTAGTATTTAATAGTAGTCTGTAGTGATATTAAAAATATAAAATATTAATTAGATCCTTATGACTATTTTCTAATTCATCCTGTGTATTTAAGTGCATGGTTTTGCCCCTGCCATGTTTCCTAACTTTTCTGCTTGCTATCTCTTCCATTTTATTCCTTAAGTTCTTGAGATAGTATATTTTAATATACTCATTAAAATAAAGCTCTTAGACACAATGCATGAAACACATGTTAGAGTCATTAAGAAGGTTGTCCACACTGTAGTTTCACTATAGTTTACATCATGAGATGTAGTTTTGCCATCACATGTGATGAGTGTCAAAATAGAATTTGCCCACATTAGAAGATATCTCCTTTTGAAAATTGTAAATGATAAAAGCTCATATATAAAATGTTTTAATATAAAATTTTATTATTGTTCTTCAACTAAATATATGCATCAGAGTTAGTATATCCAGAAATGGTGGATAGTCACCTAGAAAGGTATAGTGGGTCACTGCTAATGGTTTTGAAGTTTATTTTCTTTGCAGCAACCTGTTTCCATGGATCCATAATTAGTGCTACTCTAGGCTCAAACATGTAACGGGGGCTGAAAGTTGCAATCATTTCAAATGTTATTCTGGCCTATATTTTAATGAACGAGAATTGATCTGAAACACATCTGCTAAGTAACACTGACAGAGTTGAAATTAACACCTTTATTTCAGAATGTCCAAACTGCCTTTATATTGTCAGGAAAACTTAGAGATTTTGCTCTTCACATTTTAACATGTTCTATCTTTTATCTTTATTTCCATTAGAAACAAACATGAGACAGTAAGAACTTATATATCTGGGACATACTATCTTTCTTAATTCAGCGTCATGGAGAACCTTTCAGAGAAATGAGTATCACTGCCAGAGTCCACTGAGCCAGTGGACCATATAAGATTTATAATATGGTGCGTACTTCTATTGAAATTAATGTTATACTAGTAGAGCACACAATAGACTTGAATACAGAAGCCAAATTGGTCAGACATTTGTTACACGGTATAAATTGATAAGTTCTCTGTTCATTTCAATTATTACAAATTACCGAATGTTTCCTATTAAACTCTCTTAGGTTAAACATAAATACCAAAGATTTGATACAATAATAAAGACATATAAAATAAGACATTCTTAGAAGTATTTAATTAGATAATAAACCATGAATACTTGAATTTTAATACTAAAACTGTGACATATTAATGTCTTCCAATTCCAAGTAAGTAATTCTGTTGTGAGGAAATGAAGATATTTTATCATTTTTGTCATACTTGAGAATCATCAATTGAGATTCATCTTGTTGCTCATCCTTTACTCCATCAGGATAATCCCTTAGATTATCTGCTGATTTTCGTGTGTAGTAACTAAACATCTGATACATAACAGAAATTTTAAACCAGTCCTACCACCAGCTTAGAAGTCAGAAGCTTAGAAGGCTAACTAATTGATTCGGCAGGGAATCAAGGTCCTTACTTTGTAAGTATCCCCAGCCTGTGCAAGAGGCCTGAGTTACTGTGGGTGTAAGGGACTGCTCTCAGGTAACCTGTGTAAAATAAAAGGGAAGTGAGGAAGGACTGACTGCTGGCTCACTGAAGGGGCTTCAGTCTTCAGAATGGTCGCTGTCTCCTGGCCTCTGACACAGACGGTTCTGCTTCCACTTGAGACTTCCTCCTTCTGCCTTCAGCCTTCTGTCTCAGCCCCATTGGCCTCCTGAGAGGGCCTTGCACAGATGCTGCAGTGAGCTCCAGACCTTGGGCTGGACCCTTCATCCTCCACTCTGCAGACACCCTCTTCACACTCCGCATGCAAATCTGCAGCAGACCACAGCAAGCCGATCTCCTAATTTCTTATTCATCTGTATATTTTCTGTCATATCTGTTTCTCCAGTAAACCCTGACTGGTAGTGTCCATTTTTTGAAAGAAAGAGAAATAGTCTTTAAAAAGTGCTATATGAAAAATGAAAGGGTTTGCCAGATAGCCCAGCAGACTAAAGTGCCAACTTAGGCAGGGCAAAGTAGCCAAGGTTTGATTCCTGCCTTGCTGTGTCTGTCCTGCCCCAGGGCATGCTGGGACTGAGATGGAGACTAGGTGTAGTGGCACGGGCCTGTAGTCACAGTGCTTAAAAGGCTGAAAACAGGAGGATCACTACAAGTTTGATCTATGTAGTAAGACCCTACAGACGCTGTAGATCCTGTGCTTAACACACAGAAAAAAACTATTTAAAAATGAAAAGCTCAGTGTATACATTAAGAAACAGCATAGCCAGGAAAATAAAGTCAGCTTACATGGTTCTTGTCACATTTATGGAAATATGACTCAAAGAGTAAATGTTTATATTTCAAATATATATCCATTTCTGTTTTTTCACAAACTCTTTTAAGTTCAGAGATATTCCCATTTTTTAATTGAATTTATAAATTATGATAAATTTATGCACAGAAAGAAGCAAGGAAATTAATGGTCTAGACGGATGGACCTACATTTGATAAAACACATAAGTAAACTGGTGTTCCTGAGCAAAAAGGTATCAGGATTTCTAAAATTACTAATAACATGATATTGCTAGAGACTCTGATATTTATTTATTTATTTATTTATTTATTTATTTTTATTTTTTTTTTTTTTTTATTCTTGTTTCAGAACCTTTATTTGTTTATTTACTCATCTTTATGGCCGGCTCAGCCTGCCCTGAGGGCAGGGCTGGCGCAGCATGTGGTGCCGGGGATCGAACCGCGGTCCCTGAAGCCTCCCAAGCTTTCCCAAGCAGGCGCTTTAGACCACTGAGCCATCCCGCTGGGCCCCGAGACTCTGATATTTAAAGTCCCTTTAAAGAAAGGGAAGATGCTTAATTTGAGGAAGATAACGTTTTTCAGAAGATAAATTTGGAAGTGGTGTATTGTGAGGAGAGATATGGTCCTTCCCTATCCCAAATAACTGGAAATGATCATTAGGATTCAGTCAAAAAGGAGCATGTGCCCATGCTGGCTTTGCTAATAGCTGCTTCCTAGGGGGCTACTTTTCCCAGCGCTGGAACTACTTAGATCCTAGTTATCTAGGGAGGAGCAGAGATTTTTCAAACTAGAGTTCTGGAGTCAGAATTCTAATTCATCCATTGCCATCGTTGACCTTATGCGCTAGGGATAACAAAAGTAGCTACCTCACTAGTGAATGAAGATTAAATAGGACATAAAGACCACTTTAGCACAGTAGGCTCTCGTATATACAATAACATGAGCAAAAAAATTTAATTTCACCCACAAATTCATTCCTTTACATTTAAAAGGTGTTTATAGATGAAGTACTATGATCAATCAAGAAGGCACTACCTAAAGTTTAAAGACAATATAAAAGACTTTTTGAAGTGCTTATTTTTCTCAAACTAAATTAATGCCAAATTCATTTAATGGGACTCTATATGCTAAACTAGGGACTATATGAATATGGGGGGTCAGGTTCTGAAATCATCTGAAATTCTAATTAGGCTTGGTTTGCTCCTTTCAGGATGTATCTAGGACAATGCAATGCGTGACTCATAGATGCTTTTTGTTTGTTCTCCAATTGTGAATGGGCTTGGGTATTTCCAAATTATTTCAGCCGATGATTTTGACAGATGGCTAGGATCATTTACTTCATATGAGTTTCACAGTAAGATGATATCTTGTGCTACATAAGTGCTTCCAAATTTCAATATAGAATACTATAGGAGTAAAGTCAGAGTATAAACTGGGACAGTCATGTGAAAGGTGTATTTATATACTAAGCAAGTCAAATTTGAAATTACCATGACTTTTAATTGGGATGCACTTGAAGAAGGGACGGAGACTCTAAGAATTCCAATAAGTCACCCTTTGATTCCATCATTGCTGGGTTTATGACATAAAAAATAGCACATAACTTAATAATTTTGGTATTTGTTGAAGTACAACTTTATTTAAAAACTAAGATTTAAAACTTATAATTTTGAACAGCCTTTCTCTTATGATAAATTATTCCCTCTAGTTAGAGAGGTTTTTCTACTTCTTCTAATACTAATTGTGTACCATATCCTCTGATTTTTCTACTTTAATAAACTTTATGAAATGTCACACAAGTGCCATTTTATACTCTATCACAATTTTTTTTCTTATATAATTTCTATAGTTTAAGATTTTCTGAATCTTACAAATTTAAACACCATTCACAATCCATAAATCATACTTTTCCCTCAGTAGGTGCTTCATAAATATTTGCTAAATAACAATATTGAAAATCTCTTGCTTAGTTCAGTTCAGCTGCAAAAGAAGTAAAGAAATGCCTGAAGTAAATATTAACAATTTTATGTAATTCTAGTTTTCAACAGCCTCACAATATAATTTAAAGTCAAGTAAAATGGTGCATAAAATGACTAGCTTCCATTTATTCCTTTGTTATGAAATCTCTAAATTGTATCTCCATCGCCAATATCCTATGTTTTATTCTTGCTCTTTGATAAAAATTATAAAATGTGTGGGTCATAGAAATAAAATATCATTCTCAAAGTCATAGTACTAACAACAAAAAAGGAATTCTATTGGTATATGCTTTTGAGCCAACATTTCATTAATGTAAGTATTCCTATGTCATTTTGATATACATTAAGTATTGTTGTCACTCAAATGTTTCATTGTATATAAATTTAAAAATTAGGAAATTAGCACAAAACAAGTGAAACAGGGTCCGGCGGGATGGCTCAGTGGTCTAAAGCGCCTGCTTGGGATAGCTTGGGCGGCTTCAGGGACCACAGTTCGATTCCCCGGCACCACATGCTGTGCCAGCCCTGCCTTCGGGGCGGGCTGAGCCGGCCATAAAAAAAATGAGTGAATAAACAAAGGTTCTGAAACAAGAAAAAAAATAAAAAATAAAAAAAGTGAAACAAATTTCTCGAATCATTTAAAAACTACATTTCAACCAAAGACTTTACCATGACACTCCCAGTGATAGAAAATAAGGGTTTGAGGTCGGAAAGTGCTCACAAGGAAGATAAGAGTGATCATGTCTTATTTAAGGGTAAAGCAGAAGGATGAAAGTTTACAGTTAATGCATGCTGAGAAAGTTTCATTGACTGAAGGTTGTATCCTTCCAAAATTCAAATATTGAAGTTTAATTACAATGTGATATTTTGGGGAGGCAGGTCAATTGTCTGTAATCAGGTTTACCTGAAGTCATGAGGCTGAGACCCACAGAATGGGGTTAACGTCCTTATAAGAAAGGAAAGAGAAACAAGAACACATTCTGTCATAATAAATAGAGCAGTCAGCAGACGGAGGGGAGGAACCTGCTAGGAGCTAACTCTGCAGGTTCCTTGATCTTGGGCTTTTCAGGCAACAGAACTATGAGAAACAAAGGTGTGATGTTAACACTACCCAGTTCACAGTACTTGGTTTTAACAATCTGTGCCGACAGAGAGTGCTGAGAGCACTCTGTCAGACTTGACTTTCCTGTTGGGCAAAGCCAGAAACAAAAATGGAGAAAACAGAAAATAGAGTGTTTTGGAGGAAAAGGAATGGCTGTAACTTGCAGTATGTGGAATTTGAGAAAGAGAGGATATCCTGTGAGAAATATTCCTTCTGTGTTTATAAAAGTTGATAGATGATAGATAGGAGATAGGTATGTAGGTAGATAGATGGATAGATAGATAGATAGATAGATAGACAGACAGACAGACAGATAATAGGTACATAGGTAGGTAGACAGATAATATGCAGGTAGGTAAGTAGGTAGGTAGGTAGATAGGTAGGTAGGTAGCTAGGTGATAGGCAGGTGGGCTGGTACAACAAGAAGAAAATAAGTAAAAGCTGCTTTAAGATATAAGCATGTAGCCCTGGGAATGGTGGTGCATGCCTTCAATCCCAGCACTGAGAAGGCTGAAAGCAAGAGGATCACCATGAGGCTGAGCTGCACAGTAAGACCCTATGCCAAATAGATAAACATATATAGACATGGGTAGATGGACTTCAAGTACCCTTCACTAAAAAAGAATACTACTTTATGTAGGCATGTGTGCTAGTGCTTCCCAGAGCTGGCAGGGCAAGGGCAAGGCTGCTCAGAAGACCACACATGCTCAGAGTCAGATTTAGTGCAGGACACAGAAGTGTACAAGAATGGCCTACTGTGGCTGCCTGCAGACTAAACTGCTGAAGAGTGCAGAGGATCTGTCCCAGCAGTAGAGATGGGAAGGATCCTGCCAAAGGCCTGGAGCTAGGCAAGGTCCTCTAGGTGTCCACGTCAGGAGCCAGAAGGGACCTCGAGGGGAAAGCTAGGTGTTTCAGCTGATAAGTAGAAAGGCCAGAGCAAGAAGCTAAAGAACCTGCACTGGCAGGGAGAAAGTCCGGTCCTGGAAGCTGAGGAGTATGCGCAGAGGACCACGAGAGCATACCCAGCAAAGACGAAGACAGGCCCACCTCCTAGGAGAAGAGCAGCCATTGCTGGCTACAATTCGGCTGCCTCCAAAGAGAACAACTGAAGCTGCTCTGAGGAAAGTCAGTCACAACAAAGCTTTTCTCAGGAAAATCAACTGGTGTCCTTCCCTCCTGTTCTCCTTTTTATGCCATTCCAATGATGGTCCTCCTTGAAGCGGCGCTTTCACACTGAGAACCACACTGACTCAATTCAACTTGACATTCCCTTTCAAGTTGGCATTTAGTCAGTGACCACCGCAGCATGCATAGCTGCACCTCAAATGCCCCCCCCTGCAATGTCCTTCCTCCTCTGTACCTCGTATAATGTAAGAAGAAAAGAACATTAGTATTAAGCTAACTAAAACTCCAGTAAGTATTTTTGCATAGACAGAGGCTGTGTCTTTCCATACCTGTACTTTGTTATCCCAGAGGATGAATTCTGGAGAAGCTTTGTTGAATGCAACAAGGAACCTCATTGGAAAAATTCAAAACTTTGTAGCAACAAGTAGGAAAATGGAAAAAAAAAAAGTTACCTAAAGAAACTGTAATAAACCTTCTGCGTGACTAAGCTTCAATTCTTTCTTTGCAAGAAAATGAAATATGACTCATTCTAGTTTGAGAAGGGGAAAGAGGAATTAATTGGTTAACTCAACTAAATGATCCAAGGTTGTCAGCCATGGAGGTGCACATCTGTAATCCCAGAACTCTCAGGAGGCTGAGGCAGGAGGGAGGCTGCTAGCTCAAGGTCAGTATGGCCTACAAAGTGAGCTCAAGGCCAGCCTGAACTGCAGTGTGACCCTGTGTCAAAAAAGACAAAAGTTTAAATAAATAAATAAAATAAAAAAGATCCAGGGTTGTCTAATAGATACAAAGGACCTCCAACAGTATCAGGACTCTGACATGATCCTCTTTCTCTGCTCTACTTCTCCATGAAGGTTCTTATTCCCAGGCATTTTCTGTACTTGGTTTTCTTGCAGCTCTTTTTGTTACCATCTTCAAATTTCTACTAGGAAAGAAGTGTCCTTATTCTGAGTTCTAAAAAAAAAAAAAAAAATCCCAGAATTTAATTTCTGGGGTATATTTGATATGTGAGTTTATCCCTAAACAATTGGCTCCAGTGGAGAAGGAGTGTGCAAATCCAGGGACCAGCCTGGATCGTCTGCCCATAGTGAGGGCTGGCAGAGACAGAAAGGGCCCAGTCCACACTGCAGATGTGGGAGGAGCCTCTCAATGGGATGTCAGGTTGTGATACAGAAAGTGGGATGGATGCTGGGATGTAGGACAGATAGCTCTCCAGGGGGCAGCAAAAACGCATGACAGTATGTAGTGGGCCCGTGTTGGTGTGTGCGTTGGGTGTGTGCGTGTACATACAGGAACATGTGATCATCTCAGTGAGAATAGCCCATGGTGTGATGCTTCCCATGACCTGGTTTCGTCAGGGAGATTCCTCTTTCCTGCTAGAGGAAGTAAACTGGAGAAGGCCCTCACTGGGTCCTTGGTCCCTAATAAAATTTATTAGCTCTGGAGAAAAAAAAATAATCTGAAAAATAATTTCAGTCTTCTTCTTCTTTCTCAGTGTTTCAGTATCCCACTCCGGAGCAACATATTCAAATTAAATGAAGCCTATCCTATTTAGAAAAAAAAAAAAAAAATTAAAGAAATTCTTTTTCTCTAGATTCACTACACTACTGTTGGGTAGTGAATGTGTTCCACACATCATGTGGAAATGTACAAATGATAGGTCATCAGCTCATCAGAAATGTGGCTGGGGACTTAAATATTGGCTGAGGTAAAAAAAAATGTAAAGCCTTTTCACGCTGCCTTCCTCCCCTCATGAAGCCAACCCATCCATATTTCCACCCCCTTCTTCATTTCCTTGCCTCCTTCCCCTTAAAATGCAAAAATGGTTACCAGCTCTGTACTATTCGATGCCAGTGGCTCTAAGTCCGTATGTTTTGTCCTTCTATAAATAATCGAGGATTAAGGAAACAAAATTCTGTCTAGAACTAGAGAAACAATACTAAGTTTTACTGTATTTTACTGCAAATATGTCTGTTAAATTACATATCAGGTTTACCCATAGTAACTACTTTTGCATATAATATATGAAAGTATTGTCTTTTGTTCAATAACACTTATGATCAAATCAAATTTAAGCAGTTCCTTTGCAAGGAGGGGTCATATATTTCATTAAGTTAGTTGAACATTTTATGCAATCCATTAATAAACCAGAAACCACATGCTACACATTGGACATGTGGTGAAAGTGTTTCTAAATACAGCACACAGCATTATAAGGAAAACAAGGAAAGCGAGTGTATGATATGTGCAGGTACTTATTTTGCCTGTTTTATCTACTCTCTGCAATGCAGTGTGTGACATCTAGTAGACATTACAGAACTGTTTGTTCAGTGATTCAAAGAAAGCTTCTTTCAACTGTATAAGATAGGGAGACAGAGTCTGTAAGTAGAATAGTATAATTATTGCAAAGTTCTCTACCAGAAAACAGACCAAAACAAAAAAATAAAAAAGGAGAAAAACATCTTACCATGCTGAGTTGCAGCTATACCATCTCAGTTGATAATCAAGGTTCTATAATACTAGAGTGAAGGTGCTGGAGAGGAAAGGAGCCTGCTTTCTGCGAGCTTCTGTAATGCTAATAGAATCCTTAGACTCCATTGTGGCACTGATGATTCACTGGTGAAAAGCAAGCATCTTTTTTTTTTTTTCCTTTTCATTATCAGCCCATTTGTGGCCTGATTTGCTTTCAATGATTTAGACTCAACTGCACCTGATTTGTGACTTTCCATAACAGAAAAGGGAATGAAGAGTTTACAATAGATGAAGTGGATAGGGGGATTCAAGGGGGAAAAAATTGATCAAAATTTGTTTTTAAAAGCCCTCAGCCTATCCATTCTATGTTTTGGCAGGTTGAAACTTTAATTATTTGCTGGACTTCTGCCTATCCCTACCTCCCAGAAAACGATTGCATTGCATCTACAGGAGGCCACTTAATAGTGTATGAGGCAAAAACTCTTCTGTTTTGTTTCAGACTTTTTTCCAGTCTGCCTGAAGTCAACAGCAAGAGAATCCAGGATTCCAGCTTCGGGACAACAAGCCTCGGGTGTTCTTTAAGTTCTCATTCTTTGGAACAACAGCTACTATTGTTTAGTTTAAACCAGAAGCATAACTTTTTCTTTTACTAAAAGATTTCAATAACTTTTCAGTAATTTAAGATTGCATTACTCCATGGGAAAACCAGAAAACAAACACAAGCCATACTCCCATTTCATACGTAGGCAAGAGTTCTGCAACAGCCACAACTTAGATTAAGTTCACCGTAGCTGTGGTCAGTGTGAATTTGAGGTAGACCACAAGTATACCAGCGTCTAAGTCTGCGCCCAGAGAGGCTCTAATGACTTCTTCCAGCATAAGACCAGCTGCAGAGGGTTTAACAATGTAAGCTTCGGGGGCCCAGCGGGATGGCTCAGTGGTCTGGAGCGCCTGCTTGGGGAAGCTTGTGCGGCTTCAGGGACCGCGGTTCGATTCCCGGCACCACGTGCTGTGCCAGCCCTGCCCTTGGGGTGGGCTGAGCTGGCCATAAAAATGAGTGAATAAACAAACAAAGGTTCTGAAACAAGAATAAAAATAATAAATAAAATAAATAAAATTCAAAAAAAAAGATGCCTAATAAAATAGAAATTATAAGTCAATATAAATACAATGTCATAACAGGTGAAAGTGGGAACCCCATTTTCACTTGCCCTGATACCATATTTTTATGATTTCTCTCATGAGAAAAGTAAATTGTTTTCACTATACTCAAAAAGATTATAATAGTAACTGGTTGGCAGAGATGTATTGGTTTATAACTATTCAAACAGTTGCTACATTAATCTAATGAAATATTTTTAGAAATTATTTAATACAATAAATTCCTTCAGCTCAACAAATAGTTGCACTAAATGTCAGGTTTGAAAGTGTTACTACAGTGCCCTGTTTCTGAGGGATTCCTATTATTTTCTTCCAATGCTATAATTTCCAGACTAAATGAATCTACATTGCATGTGGGACATTTTGTTGTGTGAAATTTTTTTAACAACATTGTAGTAATGATACCTGTGTTTTTATTAAAATATTTGTCAAATCCATCTAGTGCCTGTCCCATAGAGAAAGAAACCCAAGATTTCACTACAAAATTTAAATATAAAAAGAATCATACTAATTCTTTAATGATCAAATATTAAGAATAGCCTGCATTAAAAAAATCTATTCTTTCTTTTAATGCATCAGATTTTATGAGTTATAGCTTTTTTGCCTGGCCATTTGTACCTTAGAATTTTTGATTACTAGTTAGTAAATGTAAGTGCCCCAATGGATTTCTCTAAAAATGATTTTTTTGGAGGGGGACCAGGGTTTGAACTCACAACCTTGCACTTTCCTCTAAAATGATTTTAAGGGTCTTTAGCAAACTTCTTTGGTTCATCTATATTCATAAAGAAGAAGTCACCATACCCACAAAAATCTCTGAGGTGGCGAAAAGCTAACTATGCCAACATTTTATTTAGTAATAAGTGTAAGAAAAAAAAAGTATTGATAGTCACTTTATTTTATTTTCCTCTTGTCTTGCTTACTTTACTCTTGTTGCTGAGATAAAATATCTGATGCCCAGAATTTAGGAAGGCTAGGTTTCAGTAGTTCACAGTTTGTGGAGATTTCGGTCCATACTCAGCTGGTTCCAGGGCATAGTAGCATATGGCAGAAGCACAGTTCTTTGGGGTGGAAAACAGCACAAGCAACAAGCACAAGATGGGGAGGATCAAAGGAGAAAGTTCTTCCCTGCCCTTCTATTGTACGTAGACTCCATGCTTGAGGGCAGGTGTAGCACTCACACCCATAACCCCAGCACTGGTCGATGAATGATCCACCAGCTCTAGAAGCCTGTCTTAGTAACTGCATGAGGATTTGGGGGACCTGTAGACACAAACCATAAAACTCCTCTACATTTTCAAAGGTCAATAAAACCTCCCGTGCTCTCTACCAAAGAAAATTAGTCTATGCAGGAGAAGCTCATGATACTTCTACTTGCTGCAGCCCAAGAAGGAAGCATCATGCAATGCTTCATTGGCTGTCTTCCCGGGTCCCAGAGCATGAAGTTTATGGCAAGTGCTTAGGAAGGCAGATGCTAATAATTTTAATATGGAAAGCAAATAACTTATTATAATCTGTGTTGTGAACCCTTTGATTTCTTTCTCTCTTTTTTTCCTTTATTTGAGTTATTGTTGAGAAAAGTTATGGTCACTGTGAGCCTTTAAAATATAAATAGTAGCCGGGCGTGGTGGCTCACGCCTATAATCCCAGCACTCGGGAGGCTGAGGCAGGAGGATCGATGAAAGTTCGAGACCAGCCTGGGCTACAAAAGTGAGCTCAAGGCCAGCCTGAACTGCATAGCGAGACCCTGTCTCCAAAAGACAAAAAAAAAAAAAATATATATATATATATATATATATAGTAAATTTATAAATGCATACAGCCCACAGAAAAATTATAGTCAGTGCTAGCTCACAGTGTTATGCCCAAATTCTGTAACTACATGCTATCAAAAATTAGTCAAGTTAAATTGAAACAAAACATTGGCCGATACAATCAAGAAAAATTAGTCAGTGCTGCAGTGCTGGAGTACAAATGCACATTTAATGCTTATATGTATAAATAAGCAGAAACAGTCTAAGACACAGGCCATTATCTCCTTATTCACATGGCACCAAAGAAGAAAAACGGCAAATAAGCTGATTGACTGGGAAAACTCCAGAAGTTCTTACAAGACAAGGTAACATTTTCATACTTAGCCACATCAGCCCTTAATCTCCTAACTCCAACCTTGAATGAAGTTATTATTTAGATTCACAGGAAGGATGACATTTATTATCTGTGAAAATGAATTTGTAAGCTGTACAAAGATATTGAGAGAGGGACTATATTATATTGATGCTTATCTCAAGGGAGCTGGATGGATTAGCTGAGCTGTTTCTGGCAAATGTGTTCCTTATCTCTAAACTTGAATGACCCTCTGTTGTTGACAATATATACCCCATGTCTCCCTTTATTCTTGCACTAAATGTTTACAGGCACATCATTGTACATTCCTGAGCCCCAGTACCCTCATCCACATTTGAAGGAAGAAGTAGAGATTTGCCTAAGGGAAGTGCAATGTGAATCCAGTGCAAAGCACTTTGTTAACTAATAGGAAACTGTTAAGAGCAAGACATAGGACTGCCAAGCCTCACCTCTTCTCTAGATTGGGTGGCTTAAGAGTTGTAGAGTGATTGGCTTGCTATTTAATCTTTCTTTCCTCCTTCTTTTTTTTTTTTCCTCATCAGTAGCATGAGGCTAATGATACCATTCATCTCATGTGATTATTTTCAGGATTAGATGAGTTTATCTAGGTGAAGAATTTAAGGTCTTTTACAAAGCAAATGTTTTCTATGTATTGGATTATTGTAAGTACAAATTTGAGAAAACGAAAAAAATGATCATTCACACATATAACATCAATTCTTTATGCTACTGTTAAAGTACACATTCTGACTAGTAAGATGAGAGCTTGAAGAAACTTATTCATTTTAGCGTGATTGTAAAGATTTTCCGAAATGTAAAACAACAAATCCCCCAGTTTTTTAATCCAAAATGTCAGTGCATGATAATAATGATAATCATTGTTTTGTTAAACAAGCCAGCAAATGATATTATATCAAATATTTTTCTAAGTGTACGTAAAATACAATTATTAATAAGAAAGATAGATAAGCTAGTCCTTTATCTACAAGAGATATATTATAAGATTACCACTGGATACTTGAAATTTTAGATAGTAAGGAACTCTACACATACTATACCCAAGATAACATATGTATTTTTTCATAAGTACATTCTTATGATAGTGGAATTGATATATTAATCACAATAAGAGGCTAATAATAATATTGTTAAAATAAAATAAAAGGATATGTGAGTGTTATTGTTTGCCCTTATCATTGTTTTTGTACTGTATTCATCCTTGTGATAAGGTGAGATCATGTGTAACATTTGACAGCTTTTCTTTCTCATACCATAAAGCCAGCCCTATTACTGTTGTATTAAGTAAATTAATGTCATTTCAACACAAGCACTGAGAAAATGAACCAATACAATAACTGAGATGGTTACTGAGTAACAGAATGGTTATGCATAAAGGGAGGCTACACAGAACAAAGGAATTATTTGTGTTCCAACATGGAAGAATGCAATGAACTGAAATTTCATCATGTTAATCAGAATAGCATAAAGTTTAAAACATTTATTCTTGGAATTCTGAGCAAATTCTTTCAGACCACCATGTGAGTAGCTTAAATTTCAGGAAATAAAACCAGGAGCAAAAGAGATGAGTAAAAAGCTTTAGAGTATTTAGATTCAAAATACCTCTACATCTCTCTGAATTAAATCAAGAAAGACAAATGACTACAAAAATAATCAATAGACAAATACAGTTAACAAAGTTTTGAAAATTCTGTGCTTTGATGTCTATTTTTATTTTAGTTATTTCTCAGTAGTTTCTATAGAAGGCCACAAAAAAATTAAAAGGTTTATCCACAAATTAACTTATGAGTGCTCAAGTAGCAATAGTCTTGAAAGAAAACAAAATCATCAAAAAAGAAATAGGCTAAGTTTTAGGGAGCGCTGCAATCATTTTCTGCCATAAAGCAGTTAAATTGAAAAGCAAGAGGCTGTTCAGGTTTACAAAGAAAGAATATATACAGATATTTTCATACATATTTACAATGTCATATGTTTTCACAAACAAATTCATTTCACACTTAAGACGTATGAAATAGAAAATGCCTGTATGTCATTTAATTCATACATATCTGTATATATGACTAAGAGTATTATTTGATCTCTCTACTAATAAGAGAAATTATTATTATAATAAGAGATATTATTATTTTGACTGCAGCAGAAAACAAAGCAATTTCAAACATAGCATATTCTTACATCTGACCATGGAATACCTTATAAGAAGACAAGCTTTCTTTGCTATTGAGGTCGTCATAAAACTCAATGACCTATGAAATTAAGAAATGACTGGATTTTGTTTCTCTAACCCATAGATCTTGTTGAGTCTAAGTGATAACAAAAAGCATATAGTAAACATGTTTTAAAAGTATGCACTCTAGAAAAATTTTCCATGATCATATATTTACTGCCAACCAATATAATTATTTTATCCATAATAATCAAATCATAAAATGATGAATTTTATGTTTAAGAGTTTGCTGCAAAATATAAATGAACTGTGTGTATGCTGTAATCTACCCTCAGGTGGTAAATTACAAAATGAATTATCAGAATAATTTGATTTGATCTTAAAGCATAGCCACATATAAAGGATTGTCACATAATTTCAAGAACCATAAATACTAAGGCTAAAAAGTAACTTCAATATCATAGCAATCATTTTTCAATTGGTAACAGCCTGAAAATTATTAATTACACTAAAATTGTTATAAGATGCTTATGTTCATCATTTGGCCAGTTACACTAATAATATACAGGGGAAGGATCGTCAACATTTAATCAGAATATTGGGGAACCTGCCAATATGACTTCAGACAATTTATTTTATGTCTCAAGCTCATGGATGTGTTTTAAAAATAGGAAAAGAGGCCAGAAAAAAAGATTTTTACTCTGAAGTCTAGTTCCTAAGGTAAGATGGAATAAGAATTTTTGAGTTTCTACCTCCCAGATACCAGAGATTACTCAAGAGAAATTTATACTCTAAGACTCAATAGGCCATAAAATATAAAACCAAGAAAAAGAACATCAAAAACCACAACACTGATTTATTTCATACATGTATACACACATTTCTCTAGCAACACTAAATCTGGAACTAACCTCAAATAAAGATATGACTATTTGTATAATATAATTCTCCAAAATGCTGCTTACGATCAGCTTTTTCTTAATATCTTAATGGTGCTTCCAAACCACTGATAACCAAGAAGAGAACTCAGTCAGAAGCAAATGTACACACACACACACACACACACACACACACACACACACACACACACATGCACACACACACTCAATACAGATCCTTTAAGCCTCAGATACATCAACATCTAGTATTACATCTTTAAAATTGATCTTTATTTTGGTAACTGAATCAGATTTATATGTAAAAAAGAAAATAATTCATGTTTGAGAAAGCTGGAAAATGTTGAATTTCATTATTTTCTGATAAATAAATACATATTACATTTTTGAAAAACTGGGATCCACTGGTCACAGGATTCTGGGACCTACTTTTTATTTTTATTTAATATTTTTTGAAGGAAACGTTTATTGAGCTTACAGTTATTGGAGGTTTCAATCCATATTTGGTTGGCTTCAAGGCTGTGTGGAACAGGACAGAGAGCATCAAGTTCATGGTGGTAGGACAGCAACAAAAATGGCGACAGAGGCAACTGACCAACCAAGTCAACAGAGAACAACAAAGGGAGAGTCTGTTTCTCTGTCTCTCTCATAATACACCATTCAGGCTATTGTCCCAGCCTGGGGAAAGCACACACACCCATAATCCCAGCAGTACTAAGATCCAGAATCCCAGCAGCATTAAAACACATAATCCCAGTGGATCATGAGTTAGTCTCAAATTCTAGAAGTCCCTGCCCCATGACTGGCTGCTTGAGGCTTGGGGGAACAACTAGACACAAATCATAACATTCCATCCCTGGACCCCCAAAGTCTCATGCACACCCCTTTGTGCAAAAGACATTTTAGTACATCTCAAAGAGTTGCCCAAGACTCAATTGTTTCAGCATAGCTGAAAAGTCCAAGTCCCAAGTTTACTTCAAGATCCAAGGCAAGCTCTTCACTGTGAGCTCCTGTACAAAAGAAAAGTTAAGCACATAAAACATTAAAAGGCACAAGAAATATTACCATTCCAAAAGTTATAAACAACAGGGGAATACAAAACACTGGGGCCAACAGAAGTCCAAAATCCAGCAGGGCAAACATTAAATCCCATAGTTCCAACTGGAACATCTGAAGCAGTCTGAGCTCAGTCATGAGCTCCAAAGGCCTCACATGGCCCCACCCCTAAGGCACTCTTGGTGGTAGCTCCCATGGCTTCTCTCTTAGGCCAGCTTTGCTCTCTCTTTACAATTTCCCTTAGACGATTGATGTTTCTGAGTTTTCCAAACTTCTGGGAAGCCACGGAATTGGCTTCTTACTCTGCTTTCCACATTGCCCTCTCAGGCTTCCCAGCTCTTCTTCTGAAATTGAGGTGGAAGCCTTCTTAGCCTCACAATTCTTGCATTTTGAGTGCACCTAAGGCCAAAGCTACATGGATAAGGCCAAAGCGTGCTGCCAGCTGGAACAGTAGCAAGACTTCCTTCTCTTGGTTGTAGGGGTCGAGTGCCTAGATCACTGAGCACTCTGACCCTGATTCTGATAAACAAATTCTCCATGCTGGTGCCATTTTGGAACCTGGTGTTGTCACTGCTGGCATTCTGGAACTTGGGTCTCTGTAGCTTTCGTCCCAAGGCAGTCTCTTTCCCTTACAATTCTGAGGCTGCAAAGGGTGGAGAGCTGCCACTTCCTATGATGCCCTTAGGCCATCTTTTTGATTCTCTGGTTCCTTCTCCACAGTAGAGATCCTTTCATCTCCATGTTTTCAGTCCACAGCTTTATTAAAGCTTCTTTTCTGGCCAAGCTCACATTTTAAATCATCCTGCTTGGCTCTTTGCTCTTGATTTCCAACATAAATCTGGCTAAAAGCCCCCAGTAACAACCATGCCACTGCCCCAATATTTGGCTCTTTGAAATATCTTTTGAAATATTCATCAGTCTTCCATGCTTAATCTCAGTCTTAGGCAAAGTCCCTGGGCATGAGCATAATTCAACCAGACTTTCAGCCAAGCCATAACACAAATCATCTGGAGTCCAACAACCAATGCAGTCCTTCTTCCCAGCAGAAACCTCTCCAAGCTGGTCATTACAGGCAGGCCTTCTGTTCATCTTGTGGTCTGATCTCTGACCAGAATCTTCCCTATAGAATAGCGAAAGCTTTTCCAGCTCTTCACAAGTAGACAACCTCTCCAAACCTTTCCTATCTTTTCCCATATGTCATTCCCCAAAACTTAAAATCCACATAGTCAGGTTAGTCATAGCAATGACCCCACTCCTACAGTACCAAATTCTGTCTCAGTTACTCTTCTCTCATTGCTGGGACAAATATTCAACACCAAAAATGCAGGAAGGAAAGGTTCATTCTGCTCACAGTTACTGGAGGCTTCAGTCCATATTCAGCTGGCTCCAAGACTGCATGGAACAGGGCAGAGAGCATCAAGTTCATGGTGGCGGGACAGAAAAAAAAATCCTGACTTTTAAAAATGTATACATTCAAATATGTATTTCAAATATGGACACAAAATATGTGTACCACCCTAAATCCTCTGGTCTCTTAGGCAAGGAGCAAGAGAACAAGACAGAGCACAGAAGTTGCTGGTGTATTTATTAACTAATATATACCAATGATGGCAAACCTTTTAAAGCTTTCAATGATAACAAACAACCCATTGCGGCATGCATGCCATTGATTTGCCACACTAATATGCAAAATGCGTTTACGGACATGAATAGTTTATCATTGAAGCTTTATCTTTCAAGCTTGTCGACAATATATTTTATACAAGTAGATTTTATTTCTTTACATAACTGTTGATATTTTGTGCACAAACAAGTTGAGAGTCAGTTTCTAATAATACCCTCTCTACTGCAAACAATTTTTTTTAATTTTGTTTTTACACATACATCACAACAGTTAGCACTGTATTCCTTCCTTATTCATACCCTTCAGACTGGATAGCTTTATTAAATGCCAGCAATATTTTGAAGGCCAAAGTTATTTATGGAATTAATAATCTGAAAAATCACTCTCAGCGAGGCTTAAATTCGCCCGTTTTCTCATTTGTTAATGTCACTTATTAGTCACAAAGTTCATTGAATGCACATGTAGATAGGCAACATCACTAGTTTTTCAAATATCAATGTTATTTAATTTCTCCAACCACTGGGCTACTGCAGATGGGTTTAAAAAATAATAACATGGAATTATTTTTTGCTGAGCTGACACAAAGCTCTCATGAAGAGCCCAGTGTCTGCCCTAATATGCATTGGTTTCTTGCCTTCCAAACATATGTTTGCTTTTTTGGTAGACACAAGCTTAGAGTCGAACACTCCATAACTGACTGCTCATACACGTTTTCCCTTGAATCACTGACCTTTGTGGTGGGTCACAGTTTGAGAGAGTGATCCACGAGACACCTGAGCTGCCACTGAAAGATCGCAGGGTTATTTGCTGTTCATGTCTGCGCTCAGAATGGTGTTTGATGAATGCAGTCTTTAAAGATTGTTGGATGCATTTGCAATTCAGAGTCAAACTGGTTTTTTTTTTTTTTCATTTTTATCCAATACTCTAAAGAAAGTTATTTTTACATTCACAGATATTTAAGTCGAGTGTACTGTATGTTATTTTCCAGAGATAGCAAATGCTGAAGTCTGCTTTTTTAATTTTATTTGAAAAAAAAATGACTTTGTTCATAGACATTTGGATATGTTACATTCTTAGCATAAGGAAAAATATTTTCAAGGATGTGCTTACCTTTTATCTTACTACTAGTAGCAAAAGGACTTTTTAAAAGGTGATAATATATACCCATTTAACAATGCTTCCTTTTAAAAAGAATTATTTTCCAGTCATAATCTCCATATTTTGTATTTGAATAATGCACATGCTTCTCCCACTGGAGTAGAGCTGGAAAATAAGTTAGAGAGCTTATGTTTCAACTCCTTCTTCTGACATAGTATAGTGCAGCACAGTCTGCAACTTCAAAGTGGGTTTTTCTGAACACTGGTGCAATGGTTGGAATGTGGTCAAAATATGTCTCCCTCAAAGTTCATGTCCTAGCAGCCTGGTTTCCCCCAAGCCAATGTGGAAAAGTGGTAGCACACGTAAGAGAGAAATTCAACCAAAAGAACTCCACCATTATTTATGAGTTGTTATTGTTTGGTGGAAATCTCAGTTTGCATGAGATTAGATAGATGCTAAAAGGATAAACTGTTATAAAGCAGGACCATCCTAAGTGTTTGTCTCTTGCACACAGCCACTCCTGTGGGATTCTCTTCCACGCTACTGCACAGCCAAAGGAGGGTCCTTTCAGAAGACTGAATAGATGAGACGATCCAGCCTTAGACTCTCAGCTGCCAAAGCAATAACATAAAATCATCTATTTTCTTTTTCAAGTGTTGAGTATCATTTTACGTTACCAGCAAAGCAAACTAATACTGTTAGTACCTAGGCTGTATGTGAGACAGGCAAAGAGAAGTTATTAAAAACAATTAAATTTAACGCCTAGCTTACAGTAATTTTAGATGGCATTTCCTAATTTAGACCTCACTGTAACACCTTGAGTTTCTCATAGCACCTTTATTTCTTAGAGCCCTAATTTTTCCTCGAACTCATTGAATCTATACCATCATCTGTAATTTACCTCATCCTGTGTGGTATTACTTGTTTATATTTCACTTTTATATTGGCAAGTAAAAAATTTACATAGCTGTAGCATACAGTACAATATTCTCATATATATATATGTATATGTAT